>SDVV010006920.1:0-12642 GCA_016164225.1 Gammarus roeselii
CCTGAGTTTGAGGCGCTATAATGAAGAAAATAACACGGGTTAGTAGCACTATAGTGCTGAGGACGGCCTGAGTTTGAGGCGCTATAATGAAGAAAATAGCACGGGTTAGTAGCGCTATAGTGCTGAGGGCGGTTGAGGTTAGAGGCACTATAATGAAGAATATAACACAGGTTAGTAGCACCATAGTGCTGAGGGCGGTTGAGGTTAGAGGCACTATAATGAAGAATATAACACAGGTTAGTAGCACCATAGTGCTGAGGGCGGTTGAGGTTAGAGGCGCTATAACGCTGAGAGCGGTAGAAGTTTGGGGCACTAATGGTCAATAGCGATACAAAGTTGGAACCACTATAATGGTAATGGTAGAAATGGCTTGTGGCACTTCTAATGTTATGTGATAAGGGGGGTCAGGGGTGCGCGCATGAGGCTCCATTGTATTGAGGCGGTCTATGAACGAGCAGCAAATATATTTTCTTGTACGTAAAGAGTCGGGACAAACACTAGATATCGCTGATAGAGTTTGAAGCGAGGCAGGCTTGTAATTAAGGGACGTTTGGCAGTGATTGATGTGTTCGAAGGCACACTCGATTGGAGCAATAAAATGTTCAGAGACATTGTTAGTAACAGTATGATGTTCCATGACATGCTGGCTTGTGGCATAATGTATTCAGAGGCACACCGGTTTTTGGCAGAAAAGTGTTCTGCGCCTCGCCTGAGGAACTTGTGAGAACATTGGGACCGACGAGTCTAGCAGTTCGTTGATGAGGTACGGACGGAGCTCGGGAAGGTCCAGGAGGAGAACATACAGGTACTACTGTCAGCCATAAGTAAAAACCTACTTGCCGATATGGAGAAGGCTAGCACGGACTTCGCGGATACAGCTGGAATATTTGAATAAGTAAGGCAGCTGGTTTTTCATGCCCCGCAGCTTGATGAAGAGGTCTCCCGGAAAAAAAATGTTCGGAAAGACTCAATTAGATCGCGTAGGAGACTGGGTGGCCAAGCCTGATTTCCTATCGTGATGTATTGAATAAGTATCTGCAGAGGCAACTCACATCTTCTCCTAAACCGTGAATGGTAAGATGCCCGGCAAAACAAACGGCGCTACCGATACCTGGGAATCGAAAGCGCCCCAGATGAGGGCTAGCCGCTCACACTCGACGGACTAGCGTGGATTTGGGTAGGTAATGGCAGGTCCCCACTGTCGTGAATGCTGCCGGTGATGCATCATCGACATTTTCACAGACCGGAGCGGCAAAATCGACACCAGTCATGGGAAACTCTATCGTCCGTCATCAAGGAGAATAAGCCTGTGATTTGCAAGCCCATGCCAACCTTGATAAGATCACTGGTGCACTTGAGGAGGTTCAAAAAGATGTAGCAGTGAACCTTTTTGATGGATTTTGCAATAATTTTGATCTATTCCTGATTGCTTGCACTTGAATGACACTCGAAACGCTATGCTAGGCAGACCACTAAACGATAGCGTCATGAAATATCATTTCCGAAGGCAAGGGACCAGCGAGCTTTAAAAGACTCATTTCCGGCCACAGCAAATGCTATCTAGACGATTCCGTGTCTGCAACAAATTTTCCGACTGGAATGATGGCAAATCCTTTATTTCCGAAGGATGAGGCGGCGGGCATGGTAGAGGCACACAAGACTCGGGCAAGAGTACGAATGATGTAGGTGAAGACAACTCCGGATGGGTCATGATTTGGGCGCACAAGCCCCAGGTGGTGACTCACGCACCAAATAATGTCTTCAAGTCATATTTGGTATGTTATACACCTTACATAACGGTTTATATATATATTTATATATAGTCGCTGCTTGCAGCGACTACGGGCCTCGGGTAGGGTACCAAACCGCACACCACATGACATTCCTGTACCCCCAGGCTAGAGCGGCGAGACGCCCCAGCGTGTAAAAGAGTACTGTGTGTAAAAGAGTACTTTAGTCCGTAATTGTACGCATTACGGACTAAATTATAGTTGATGATTTTTAATATGGGTAGTACTATTAACAAGCTATAGTACTGTTGGTGTAATGTGGTTTTCGTTGCATTAAATGACTCCGCCGTGTTGATAACTACATTGATACCTAGTTTTAAATCTGTACGTTATGTGTATTTCTTCTCGTGCGGTACTCGCTCGAGAACCGTCGTAAGTGTATGCCATTTGTGCCCATCTGTCAAATGGAGGGGTCAAAAATTTTGTGCCTGCCATAGGATAACATGCAGGCCATGTGTTTATTCTAAAACGGCTAAAATAACTTGGGTGCCAATGGGACACTAGTAAACCAGGGGACACGCCCCAGAGCAGTTAGCAAACGGTAGAGCTGTTCTCATTGGATAATTCCTATCTCACACATTAACGCAAGGCGCCTCCCTTTTTTTAAGATTTTGAGTCATTGGGAACAGTTAGCAATGGAGAGACCGTAAAACCGCTGACGAACATCGGCGGCCACCGAAGAAGGACCTAAAGTTGGGTATTGGTTTAGGCCCATAGATCCATTTAGAGTACAGTATGTTAGGATTTCACTGACTCGTTGATTAAAGAACCGTAGCAATTGTGAGTGTTTTATTTATTGTCTTATTACAACTAATTCATCAGGAGGTTAATAGTTCGAAACACATAACAGGTGACACGCAGTCATATGCCCCAAAGTTTGATAAACTTACGTACGGAACTAATGACCCTATACTCGTTTACTGTCATCGGCATAAAAGATCTCTAGAATATAAATCAGGGAGCGGAAATATTGCTGCTAAGCTTGAAAATGTTCAGTATTGTCAAACCCACCCGTTGTGAGTGCGTTGTACCGTCAGTGGGCTTGTGAAATAAAAGCCCAACTTTCGCGCTTTGATTATAACATCCATTCAATTAGATTGAATGTATTTTTGTATGTTTCTACAAACAGCCATACCGTCTTATGTACGGAAGAAGACCTCTGGATGTAAATCTATGAATACATTTAATTGCATTGCAAGGATGTTGAAATCACAGTCTGAAATTGTGGCGTTAATTGCATTGTGGGTACCAAGACAGATTAGTTATGCGGATAACCATGCAGAGTGCCTCCTTTGTATTGAAATTGTATAAGAAATTATATGACGTCACCCAATAAATGCACTCATTTGTTGCGAAAATGATTGACCACCCCCCAAAGATGTCGGTCTTTTAAAATGTTGTTGTTTTCGATCCCTTAAAAATATATCCGTGATGGTTTGGTCGCATCAAACGCTTTCAATCATTTTGTTAGCTTCTATGAAATGTCCCAAAGAGGCCACGTGGTTAATCGTAAAATGCTGCCGCGTCGGCAAGGCAAAGACCAATAATGAGGTTTGTTCAGTGCGTTTCTCTCTGAGTCAAGAGAAGAGAGACCTTAAATATGATTGACTAAATTTGCTAATGCCGACAAACTCAACAGTGATGAAGGAAGACCCTGTACCGTAAGTTGTTCCAGCCTTATCATGTAGTCCCGGCCCTATTCCGCGTGCCAGTGAAGAGGTGTATGTAAGGCTTCAGTACCTTCAACAGTGATGGAGATAAGTAATAATTGCGTATATTTTACGTTGGAACATTTTTTAGCAAGATATTGCTCCAGAAAGCCTTAATATGGTGGGTGATCATAAGGCTTTTCCTCTAAACGGGCATGCCAAATGCGACAATTTTCGTCTGCTACGCTCATTTTCCACCTTCAAAACTGCATTTTCTACGCCCCAGTTAGATCGCTTTGAGAATGTTGCGTGGAAAATGTCGCGCATCAAAATGTCTTCAACGCAGACGAGTTTAGCGAGGGTGAATTTGTAATTAACTTGCAGTTGGGCAATGGAAGTTCTACTTCTACCATCAGTGCGATATTCATTTGTGGACACTGGTCCATTAATAATCTTGTTATTGAAACAAACTCTCTCCTAATGTAATTGTTGCTATTAATAATGAGATAATGTTGTGCATTCATTCATAGTTAAGTTCGTTATAAATGAATGTATACGATTTACAATTATTTTTCATACGACGGATTCTTCTATTGATCAAGCTTTTTGAAACAAACCTTCCTCCTGAAGCAATATTAGATTATTAATGCTCACCGTTCTCTTTCATTTGACGTCACAACCCGAAGGTCGGTATGGAACTGTTTCGGCACTGTTTTTAGTCTGGTTGTTCTAAAAACGGTACGAATCATAGTTTCTTGTGACACTATCAGCCCAGAAACTAAAGTGACTCTTGTGACAATTGATTAGGAGTACCACAATGAACAGCAGCGAAATAAAAGAAATTCGTTTATGGTTAGTCAATAACGCGGAAACGAAACACCCTTTTCCCACGCGGAATTTCATTTAATGTTGATTTTTGTTGCGTTCGGTATACCTGGACAACACTTTTTAACAAGTTCAATTACATCGAAAAACTTTCCTTTCGAAAATTCAAAATCCCGTTCAAAAATTCCAGCACCCACACTCTTGCAGATCACGATGCCCATCTCTACGAAAGGTTTGAGGAAATAGTCTCAAAGCCACAATGAGACTCTCATCTTAGGTGACTGATCTTCTGAATATCGACTGGACTAGCCTAATGGCGCCGGCCCAAGGTAATGAACTGTAGCAAAGTTCTTCATTAGCAATGGCAGGGTTCAACATGGGCTCAACCTGTTGAACTTAGTTATGGTAATTGAGGAAGTGTTAGTCGGCAACGTCCTAGTCACCATTAGAGGTCCTCTTCCAGCCTCTCTATGAGCTTTCGTCATTCCAACTTTGGCCGAATGGGATCCGCATAGGTTCTATGTCGTATTTTTAAATAAATAGTTCGTGAGACTGGCAACTGTTGCATACCCATGAGTGGAATCAATTGATTCCATGCAAAGAATTGGCCTACTTGGTGGAATTTCGATACCACAAGACCCCTAAATCCGACCGCCGAACTAAATGCACACCGATTGAGGGATAACACGGCTAAGGCGAGAGAAATGCACCGACGGGCGTGTATGACAGCCACAAGGGTATAGGCTGATTCTCCAATCCCACGAAACAGAAAAACATAGTAGATAACGCTAAAGAAACTTCAAATATTTCAATCGCTCTGTAAATGAGTGTAGAATTGCTGCGGATTTGGTCCGCTAATGGACGATGATGCATGGTATCCTTAGGGCGTAATCTGAGGATATGGCATGTGTTCGTAATAGCTGCTTGCGTTCAGTGTTCACCGTTGACGGCCCCGGCTATGAACAAGACTGTTTATAATGAGAAGCCCTTAACAACAGTTTTTACGAAGGACTTTGCTTCCACAAGTTCATCGAAAGCGCTTGGCGGATTCCCATACCCATATTTTCAATTCATCAATGGCGGGTTACACGATCTCTAAATAATAGAGAATAGCTAATGTAACGGCAATCTCCAAGAAGTGAGACTGACATTCCCCCAGCAATTATAGTCCGAATAGTTTTACATTGGTAGTGTGCAAGACCATTGAAAGGTTGATACACGACCGGCTCGTCGACACTCAGCACGGCCTCCGTCGCCAGAAATTTTGTCTGTCTAATTTGGCGATGAACGTGTACGATCACCTCAAGGCAGTGGATGCTATATACCAACATTTTCAAAAACATTCACTAAAGTACGACACAGCAGACTGTTACACAATCTCTCTGAGCTAAGTATCGGAAGGAACGTACTTCGCTGGTTCGCGCCTGGCTAACAGAGCCAGCAACGAGTCTGCATCGGTCGAGCGATGTCCAAGAGGGCACCCCGTTACCTTTGGAATGCCACAAGGTATCCTTCTTGGACCGGTCCTCTCCATCATCTAAGTGAACGGCATGAATGACGGGCATCTATGCAAGTTATCGAAAGTTGTCGATGTTACAAAAATCTGTCATGCTGCATCGAGAGAGGGAGGTAGACGGGCGATCCAGTAAGACTTTGAAAAACTGATCAAAGGGCCTGAAACCGGCAGATTCCCTTTAATGTAGTAAAATGTACCATAATGCACATGGAATCCAACTTCAACTGTACGATGGCAACAGACAACTTTGCAGCCGTTGACGCGCAGCACAAGACCTGGGTATCCTAGTTTCAAGCAACCTGATTTCAGACACAAACCCAAAAAAAAAGAATTGACATAAAATTAAAAAAGTACTATTTCCGTTGATATAAATATCAACATTTATCCCTTATTAAAACATAAATTGTCTGGTTTATTGTATTACCAGATAATTACATTTACTCCATTTTTTAACAGATCTATATTTATATGTTTAAAAAAAGATAGAATATCTGCCCGAATACCGTACTTATCCATCATTTTATCATGTCGTACTAATATTCATTTGTCTGTTGTCCGATGAGCTATCAGATTACGATGACGTGTGCTAAATTTTTGTTTAGATTCTATAGTCTAAGACGTGGCGTTGTAAATTGAAAGAGATTATACTCTCAAGCATTGACGAAATAAATGATCAGATGACGGAGATTTGTGATAAGTGTTTTCTTCTAGATTCTGCTCAAACATTACTATGTTCTAGGTGACTGTTAAAACAATTCACAGGATGCTGCTAAAACATTACGACGCAGAGTCGTTATTAAATGAAAAAAGTGTTTATGGATGCATACTTACTACATTCAACAGCAAGGGCACTGAATCGTTTCAGATTTTTATGCTGATACGAAGTGAGCGTGTGACGACATGCGAATTGTTGCCGTTGCAGGGAAGGAGGTGTGTTATTTGAACGACTAGCCATGACGTCAACGCGGGTAGTAACGGCAGAAGTGAGATAACCGTGTTCAAGGTCAATGAACGCAAGGCGTCGAGGGTACCGGCATCTGGATTAGTCAAATACGAAGCAGAGGGGCAACATGAAACTGGGGCCACGCACGAGGAAGGTAGCAAGGGGAGCAGAACATCGAGAAACGACTGGCAGGGACAGAGGGCAAACAGGAGGAGGTATGTTCATATATGAGGTGTGTTATAGAAGATGCAGCGATGTGTCAACGAAAAATTTGTGAGTACTCTGCTTGAATATTTTTTGGTGGAAGTTAACTTAGGATATCTTGTTTTTTTGCTCCAAGGGTGGGTAGCATTTGACGTAGCGAGATTTTTGAAGACGGTACAACCTCGGCTCAAAAAATTGACCTGAGTGATAACCAGTAAAATGGCACGCCTCGTGGCTGATTCTGACGTGGACTGAAACAGAGTTTAGGCAGAATGTCAGTGGCAGATATGACAGTGGTTGGTGTGTCTGAGGAACGCTTTGATTGTTCGCTGTTAAAAATGGTACCGTAGGTAGGTAATCGGAACAACTTGTGGCTGATAAGGCAGTTGGCGGAGATGAAAGGGGCTGATCTGACGTTAGCTATAAAAGAATTTAATGCCAGGGATAGCGACCCCAGCGAGTGTGGTACTATTTGTCGACATGGTCAACTCTGTTTTCGTATATTTAAGTGCGTGAGTGCCTTCATCGTGTTACTCCCATGTTAGTCGTAGGGTAATGGTAAAGGTTTGGGGCAATTGCTTCAACAACGGTACAGTTTAGTGTGGAAAGCCAGGCCAATTTTCGTATAGTTCTACGAATTCTACGATTCTCTACCATAGCTGTTATTAATTGATTCCCCAATATATCATAACCACAATCAAAAAGCTCATTACCCATGCAATCAATTCAATAATAAGCCTCTATGTCTTTCCTATCTCCTTTATTCGCCTTGACCTCTCCTTCACTATCACTATCCCTATATTCTTCCATCTTATTTATTTCTACGTTCCATTGCAAGCGTGAATGCATATCTTTACGATAAATTAAAAAGGCAAGTCAAGTCGCCTCTGAATGCAGTGTGTAAAAAAATGGCTGTAGTGCAGGCGCTTACAAAAATGCAAATAATATCTGACATGAATTCTGATACGATTCGTGACAGAAGGGATTTTGTGCATGTTACGTGACGTCCTCAAATATTGGGAAGACAGTAGACGTTGATTTATTAGCAGTTGAGTTTTGTCTAAAGGCCATGGGCGTGTATACAAACACATTTTTAGTTCCGACTATTTAAATTCAAATGAGAGAAAAACATGACTGCTTCATTACAAAAATTTCCCAGAGCAGCCCATTCCAGTGTCCGAGGTCATGGGTCTAACAACTCTAGGTTGGGGCTTATATTAGTATGAGCAAATTGGTATTAATTAAAACCGCCACCGACAGTCCGTAAGTCAATTGACGTATCGGGAAAATCCCCCACATTTTCTTTCCATTGGAGACCACGTGTTCGCGAGTGAAAGCAGAAGGTGTCCAATCATAACAATCTCATTCTGCCGCCTCCGCGCTCCGGAGGTTGTTTTGACAGCGAGCGAGACGTTGTTCCATTACTCAAGGTATCCATTACTGGCTGGTCAGCAAAAGCACGGCTCATAACTCATGGTAGAACGTGTCCAAACACGCTTCGCTGGCGGGTGTGATGATCCGTCACCGTCGCTCCGCTGGCTCGTGTGATGATCCGTCACCGACGCTTCGCTGGCGGGTGTGATGATCCGTCACCGTCGCTGCGGGTGTGATGATCCGTCACCGTCGCTGCGGGTGTGATGATCCGTCACCGACGCTTCGCTGGCGGGTGTGATGATCCGTCACCGTCGCTCCGCTGGCGGGTGTGATGATCCGTCACCGTCGCTCCGCTGGCGGGTGTGATGATCCGTCACCGACGCTTATTCCAAATGCAGGCCAAAATTGAGGTACAGAAGAGTGCGCTCAACGGCAAGTACGGCCTGACTCTATTGAGAGAAGCCATTGTTAGTGACAAGACTGGTGAATGGGTTGGGCCGGTCAGAGTGCTTTAAAGAATGGAAATGGAGCGAGATTCAGGAGCCTTTGAGAAACATGTGAAGAGAAACTTGCTCAAATAAATAATCCATGAAAATCACCTAATAGCACTAATATTAAAATATTAGAATTATAGGTCCAAATGTAATAATATAAAATATGATTATTGTACGCATCCACTCAATCTGCAGAAAGCAGAAGGGTAGTGGTCTCGAGCGATGTTCTGTGCAGAAGCACTAGAATGTATCGCTGAAGGATAAAGTACGCTGTCAGGAGCCTCTAAAGACAATATTCGATGTGCCTAAAATAGTGTCACGTTTGAATCTATTGAATTCGAGGTAGACTAGACAATTCTGATTAGATTTTGATTATTCATGTATATCATGCATAAAATTATTGACATTGCTTGTATAGTTGGACCTGCTTGGAACGCCATTCTGGTATACACAAGTACAATCAAATTGTTTTCAGACTGACATCGAAATGCGATTTCTTACCCATTTACTCCGAACGATCGAAAGACAGGTAGAAGAAATGTACTTTGATGAACAAAAAATTATGCCAGCAGAATCTGCGTCAGCCTACCTGGAGAGTTAAGGGGGAAAGTTCAGTGTTTTAAAGACCTGGGTTCTCATGCGGAGAAAACAGCACACATAGAATCATAGGAGAATCGTAAAGTGAAGGAAGAGAGTAAAGTGTTGAATGTACTGAAAAGTGTAATGAGATGCAGGACCTTGGGTATGGGAACCAGATCCTACATGAAAAGATTGTGCAATTTGTTTACATCTCATACAACACAATAGTATACAACCTAGTTAGCAAATTTTTTCAGCAATAAATGTTAGAGGAAACTTGCTAGAAGTGACGGGTAAAGCGTCAACAACAGATTTGACTGCAAACAACGCTAGCTATCTCTAATCTGTCAAAACAATTTTCTTAAATTCAACTTTGACATCATAGTCAAAACATTGAACTAATAGGAAATCAACTAAACCTAATATTGAAATACATTGGAAAACAGTGAATTTTCTTCCACATCAACACTCACATAAGGTACATTTATTCGGGAATTCCTAGGATGTATATATTTGCTGGGGACGAGCATCTCAAAGAAACTGGTAAAGCGCCATAACAATCACACAAGGGTAAACGGAAAACCTCAAGCCAGGAAAAGTGGTAGACATAATCAAATTGCGTAATCGACCATTTTCGAACATAGCAATGGTCGGTGTGAGAGAAATTATATTTTGGTAAATTTAACTCGAATAACCACACAAAGGATTTAATTGAGGAAAACTGGAACATGATTAATTTTGTTTGAGTGAGCTCCTCCCTTCATAATGATTGAGTCTGTCAAATGAGAGCACGCAAAGGTATAAGCATTGGTAATATGATAGATTGACACAGAATATGAATTCCTTAGCACCTTACCCAACTTTTGACACACCTGATCAAAGTAAAATTAACATTTCAGTTTATCGTCTAGAATCAAGCCGAGGCATGTGACATGAAACCCTTCTTACACTTCATTGCCGTTAAACAAAACAGTTGGCAGTCGGGGGTCATATTGAGCAGTAGCAAGCTTCAATTTACCTATTCCTTTATTAGCTTTCTGTATGTTACCTGCTAAGCATGGTAAAAAATGTAATTAAAAGGTTCAATACTAACAACGGCTTGGTCAAAATTGTCAGATTGAGCATAAAAACAGCATCATCAGCAAATAGAACACTTTCAGTCCAGCCCGGGATAGATCATTGTTACAACTATCAAAAAATGTGGGCCCGTGAATGATCTATGAGGAACACCAGCTTTAATTGGTCAGTTTTGTTGGCGTTGCAGAGTACATATTCACAGATAAGATACAAAAAACTATCAACTAGTGAGCAAGCGTTGCCACAAAGCAAAATATCCCTATCAAATGTTTTAAATGACCCGTGCAGGTCAATGAATTAACAAACGTGACATGTTATAACGTGATATCAATGAAGCAGGTCAGATACTGGATGGACAACTGCTAAGGTTGTAATAAAAGTTTTACAGAAAACCAAATTGCACATTAGACATAATATTATAAACGAGAAGAAACGCATTCAATTAAGCCTGGATTATCTTTCCGAATAATTTGTTGTAAACAGATCGAGTAAAACTCAGGCCTTAGTTGGACGCACGAAGGGGGATGAAAGAGGAAGTGAGTGGCGTTGCCCTTGAAGAAGACCGACGTTTGGGTGGATGGATGGATAGCGTGAAGCTTATAGTTAGATAGTTTATGGATAGAAAGCGTGAAGCAGGAATTAGGGAAAAGGGATTTCAGTAAGGATGTTTCGAAAGAGCGGGCTACAGATGGGCCTGAGTGCAGAATGATTGATTATGGATGTCGCAGCATTTTCACGACCTTGGCTGTTCCGTTAAGAAACGGGATGTACGTGAGTGTGAGGTGCGGCTTGCCGTCGGTCAACCTCATTTTACGGGAATCAGACTTCCGAATTACGATATTTCAGTCGGGTTGAGACAAACGTTCTTATCGTAATTATTGAATGGTACCGTTACCAAACAAAAGGAACATTCTAATAATCAAGCTACTCTGTGAGTCTTGTGAGTGATTGTAACATAGAAGGATGAAGCCGTTAGATGCCTGCCACGTATCAGGTATAATATATAATAATGTCTTGTTAAGGACGCCAGTTTTCGTTCTACAAACAGCATGGTAACCTGCAAATACGACTGATAACTCAGCACACACTTTGCAAGCACAATTATTAGAGGAAAAATCTTGATGACTTACTGGGCTTGAATGTTGTCGAAAGTTTGATCGTTTCCTACAAGGTGCCGGGATAAATCTTCCCCGAAGCTGCCTTATGAGGAGAACTTCATCGATTAGTCATCGGTAAAGCGGGGATTTGCGGCTGAAATCCACGAAATATTGAAAAAAAATGGTATTCATGACATCGAATTTCTAGATGATGAAGCACCAAACTTTTTGTTGTTGAAATGTACAACGGATAGCACCACTGTGGAAAAAAATCGTAGGAACGCATTCTCGTTTATCAGTTGATGATTTTCAAAAAAGGATGGGGAAGCGGGCTTATACTTTCTTTCTTCTTCCACGGTCATTACGTGGAAGAATAATTCATGAGTCAATTCTGGCCTATACGTCGACTGATATTTTTCAGACGTGCACTGAAAAATATCACGATAATTCGTGTAAAGCCATACACGCGCGTTCAATTGCCCTTCCTTGGTATGCAAGCTGTCAATGGTTCACAGCCCTATTCCACATGTGTTCTCCGGATACACGTCCCCATCACCTACATCAACAACGGTTTCATTCGTCCGCATGCAATTTGATGTGCTTTTTAAAGTAAACAATTAATGTTAGCTCACAATATATTTTACATTAGAGTGTAAATCATAACCAGAGAGCGTTGAAATTTAAGGTTATTAGGTTTCATGTGTTCATTAATACAATGGAATGCATTAGGTTTCCCGACCGTCATCTGACATTCAAATATCATATCGATTCTATTTCTACTAAATTAAGCAAATCATTTGGTATCCTGTATAAATAAAAATATTTATTTCCTCCAGAAGTTTCAAAAGTTATGTGTTTCTCACTAGTTTAACCCTATATCATCTATGGAAATGAGGCTTGGTCTCCAAGCCGTATAAATGTTACATAAAATGGTAGTCATGAAAGAAATAAACCATTCACAGCTATGATAATCCTTTCCTATACAGGACACACTATTATTTATTACAACCCGATGAGTATTCCTAAAATTCCAGGAGTCAAATTTACGCCCCTCTCGGCCAATGGGTGGTTCTCGGAACAAGAGATTAAATGAA
>SDVV010006921.1:0-18109 GCA_016164225.1 Gammarus roeselii
AGGTGTTTTGGTGTTTTAGGTGTTTCAGGTGTTTTAGGTGTTTAGTTGTTGTAGGTGTTCTAGGTCGTTTAGGTGTTATAGGTGTTTTAGGTGGTTTATGTGTTCTAGGTGTTATAGGTAATTTAGGTGGTTAAGGTATTATAGTTGTCTTATGTGTTTAGGTGTTCTAGGTGTTTTATGGTTTCTAGTTGTTTTAGGTGTTTTAGTTGTTCCAGGTGTTTTAGTTGTTATAGTTGTTTTAGTTGATATATTTGTTGTAGTTGTATTAGGTGTTCTAGGTGTTCTAGTTGTTTTAGGTGTTATAGTTGTTTAGGTGTTGTAGTTGTTATAGTTGTTTTAGGTGTTTTAGGTGTTCCAGGTGTTTTAGGTGTTTCAGGTGTTTTAGTTGTTCTAGGTGTTTAGGTTGCTTTAGTTGTTTTAGTGTTTTTAGTTGTTTTAGTTGTTCTAGGTGTTTTGTTGTTCCAGAAGTGTTATAGTTGTTATAGTTGTTTCAGTTGATATATTTGTTGTAGTTGTTTTATGTGTTCTAGGTGTTTAAAGTGTTTTGGTGTTTTAGGTGTTATAGGAGTTATAGGTGTTTTAGGTGTTTGTTTTAGTTGTTTTAGGTGTTATAGATGTTCCAGGTGTTATAGTTGTTTAAGGTGTTTAGGTAGCTTCAGTTGTTTCAGTTGTTTTAGTTGTTATATTTTTTCTAGGAGTTATAGTTGTTATATGTGTTATAGGTGTTTTAGGTGTTTTAAGTGTTCAAGGTGTTATAGTTGTTTTAGCTGTTATATGTGTTTCAGGTGTTCTAGTTGTTATAGGTGTTTAGGCTGCTTTAGTTGTTTTAGTTGTTTTAGTTGTTATAGTTGTTGTAGTTGTTTCAGGTGTTTCAGTTGCTCTAGGTGTTTTAGGTGTTTATAGGTGTTCTAGTTGTTAGGTGTTTTATGTGCTTAGGTGTTTTATGTGTTCTAGGAGTTCAAGTTGTTTTAGGTGTTCCAGTTGTTACAGGTGTTTTATGTGTTATGGGTGTTTAGTTGTTTTGGTTGTTTTAGGTGTTTTAGTTGTTTAGTAGTTGTAGGTGTTATAGATGTTATAGGTGTTTTATGTGTTCTAGTTGTTTTAGGTCTTTTAGTTGTTCTAGTTGTTTTAGTTGTTTTAGTTGTTTTAGTTGCTATAGTTGTTTTAGTTGTTTAGTTGTTTAAGTTGTTAAAGGTGTTCAAGTTGTATTAGGTGTTATAGTGGTTCTAGGCGATTCGGTTGTTTAGTTGTTTAAGGTGTTTTAGTTGTTCTAGTTGTTTTGGTTGTTGTAGTTGTTGTAGGTGTTTTAGTGGTTTGGGTGTTCTATGTGTTTTAGGTGTTGTAGGTGTTATAGGTTTTTTATGTGGTTTAGGTGTTATAGTTGGTTTAGGTGTTTTAGTTGGTTTAGGTGTTTTAGGTGTTTTATGTGTTATAGTTGTTATATGTGTTTTATTTGTTTTAGGTGTTATAGTTGTTATAGGTGTTTTAGTTGTTTAGTTGTTATGGTTGTTTAAGTTGGTTCAGTTGTTGTAGGTGTTATAGTGGTTTTAGGTGTTCTAGTTTTTATATGTGTTATAGTTGTTTCAAATATTATAGTTGTTTTAGGTGTTTCAGCTGTTTTAGTTGTCTAAGGTGTTTCAGTTGTTGTAGGTGTTATAGTTGTTTTAGGTGTTCTAGTTATTTTAGGTGTTGTAGTTAATATTGTTGTTTTATGTATTTTAGTTGTTTTAGTTGTTTTAGTTGTTTAATTTGTTATAGTTGTTATTGTTGTTTTAATTTTTTTAGTTGTTTCATGTGTTACAGGTGTTTTAGGTGTTATAATTGTTTAAGGTGTTTAGTTGTTATAGGTGTTATAGTTGTTTTAGGTGTTGTAGTGGTTATAGGTGTTTTAGTTGTTATAGGTGTTATATTTGTTTCAGGGTTTTAGTTGATTAAGGTGTTTCGGTGTTTAAGTTGTTTTAGTTGTTTTAGTTGTTTTAGTTGTTCTATGTGTTTTAGTTGTTGTGATGTTTTAGTTGTTTTAGGTGTTATAGTTGTTTTAGGTGTTTTGGTTAATTTAGGTGTTCAGGTGTTATTGTTGTTTTAGGTGATTTAGTTGTTATATGAGTTATAGATGTTTTAGGTGCTACAGGTGTTATATGTGTTTAGGTGTTTATAGGTGGTATAGGTGTTTTAGTTGGTTAAGGTGTTTTAGTTGGTTAGGTGTTTTAGTTGTTTCAATTGTTATAGTTGTTTTGGTTGTTATAGTGGTTATAGTTGTTTCAGTTGTTTTAGGTGTTATATGTGTTTTAGGTGTTCAAGTCGTTTAAGGTGTTTTAGGTGTTTAAGTTGTTTTTTGGTGATATAGGCGTTTTAGGTGTTTTAGTTTTTAAGTGTTCTAGTTGTTATAGGTGTTTTAGTTGTTCAAGTTGTTTTAGTTGTTTTAGATGTTCTAGGTGTTATAGTTGTTATAGGTGTTGTAGGTGTTTTATGTGTTTCAGTTGGTTAAGGTGTTGTAGTTGTTTTAGTTGTTTAGTTGTTTAGGTGTTGTAGGTGTTTATAGGAGTTTTATGTTTTTTTAGGTGGTTTAGGTGTTTAAGTTGTTTAATTGTTTAAGTAGTTTTAGTTGTTTTAGTTGTGTTAGTTTTTTTAGTTGTTTTAGTTGTTTTAGTTGTTCTAGTTGTTTCAGTTGTTTAGTTGTTGTACTTGTTTTAGGTGTTCTAGTTGTTCTAGGTGTTTTAGTTGTTATGGGTGTTTTAATTGATTTAGGTGTTTTAGTTGTTTATAGTTGTTTTGTTGTGTTATAGTTGTTTAGGTATTTTAGGTGTTTTAGTTGCTTAGGTTGCTTAGGTGTTTAGACGTTTAGGTTGATTTAGGTGTTCTAGGTGGTTCTGGTGATTTAGTTGGTTTATGTGTTTAGGTGTTTTATGTGGTTTAGTTCATAAAGTTGTTTAGGTGTTATAGGTGTTATAGGTGTTTTAGGTGTTGTAGGTTTTATATGTGTTTTAGGGGTTCTAGGTGTTTTAGGTGTTTTAGGTGTTATAGTTGGTTTAGTTGTTATAGTTGTTTTAGTTGTTTTAGATTGTTTAGGTGTTTTAGTTGGTTCAGGTGTTATAGGTGTTATAGTTGATTCACGTGTTATAGGTGTTGTAGTTGTTTTTTAGGTGGTGTAGTTGTAGTAGTTGTTTTAGTTGTTTTAGTTGTTCAAGTTGTTTTATGTGTTCTAGTTGTTTTAGTTGTCATAGTTGTTTTAGTTGTTCTAGTTGTTTTAGGTGTTATATTTGTTTAGGTGTTTTAGGTTTTCTAGGTGTTCTAGTAGTTTTAGGTGTTTTAGTTGTTATAGTTGTTATGGGTGTTTTAGGTTTTTTAGTTGTTTTAAGTGTTTGTATGTGTTTTAGTTGTTCTAGGTGATTTAGTTGTTCTAGTTGTAATAGGTGTTTAAGGTGTTTTAGGTGTTTTAGGTGTTTAGGTGTTTGGATGTTTTAGTGGTTATAGGTGTTCTAGGTGTTTTAGGTGTTTTAGTTGTTGTAGGTGTTTTGGTAGTTTTAGTTGTTTTAGTGGTTTAGTTGCTTTAGGTGTTTTAGTTGTTCTAGGTGTTTTAGGTGTTTTACTTGTTATAGGTGTTTAAGGTGTTTAAGGTGTTTTAGGTGTTATAGGTGGTTAAGTTGTTTTAGGTGTTTTGGTGGTTTATGTGTTATGGTTGGTTAGGTGTTTTAGTTGGTTTAGGTGTTCTAGTTGGTTTAGGTGTTTCAGTTGGTTAAGGTGTTATAGTTCGTTTAGGTGGTATAGTTGTTCTAGTTGTTTTAGTTGTTCTAGTTGTTCTAGGTGTTGTAGTTGTTGTGGGTGTTTTTAGGTGTTATAGTTGTTCTAGTTGTTTCAGTTCTTCTAGTTGTTCTAGGTGTTTTAGTTGTTGTAGGTGTTATTGATGTTTTAGTTGTTCTAGTTGTTTAAGGTGTTACAGGTGTTTATAGGTGTTTATAGGTATTTTAGGGGTTATAGGTGTTCTAGTTTCTTATAGGTGTTTCAGTTGTTTATATGTGTTTTGGATGTTTTAGGTGTTATAGGTTTTATAAGTGTTTTAGGTGTTTTAAGTGTTTAGTTGTTTTAGGTGTTTTCCAGGTGGTTTATGTGTTTTAGTTGGTTTAGGTAGTCTAGTTGGTTTGGGTGTTTTAGTTGTTTTAGATGTTCTAGGTGTTTAGTTGTTTAGTTGTTCAAGTTGTTTAGTTAATCTTGTTTTTTTATCTGTTTTAGTTGTTTTATTGGTTTTATTTGTTTTAGTTGTTCAAGGGTTTTTATGTGTTTTAGTTGTTTAAGGTGTTTCGGTGTTTTAGTTGTTTTAGGTGTTTTAGGTGTTTTAGGTGTTTATTTGTTGTGGGTGTTATAGTTGTTTTAGGTGTTTTAGTTGTTTTAGGTGTTATAGTAATTTTAGATGTTTCAGTTGTTCTATGTGTTCCAGATGATTTGGGTGTTGTAGTTGTTTTATGTGTTTAAGTTGTTTTAGGTGTTATAGTTGTTTTTAGTTGTTTTTTAGTTGTTTTAGTTGATATAGTTGTTGTAGGTGTTTAAGGTTTTTTAGAGGTTTTAGGTGTTATTATTGTTATAGGTGTTATAGGTGTTCCAGTTGGTTTAGGTGTTCGAGGTGTTTCATGTGTTCTAGTTGATTTAGGTGTTATAGTTGCTTAAGTGTTTTAGTTGTTTTAGTTGTTTTAGTTGTTATAGTTGTTTAGTTGTTTTAGTTGTTTTAGTTGTTTTAGTTGTTTTAGTTGTTGTAGTATTTTTAGTTGTTCTAGGAGTTATAGGTGTTTTAGTTGTTTTAGTTGTTTTAGTTGTTTAGTTGTTTAGGGGTTTTAGTTGTTTTAGTTGTTTTAGTTGTTGTAGTTGTTGTAGTTGTTGTAGTTGTTTTAGTTGTTTTAGTTGTCATAGGTGTTATAGGTGTTTTAGGTGTATAGGTGTTTAATGGGCTGAGGTGTTTTATGTGTTTTAAGTTTTCTAGTTGATTTAGGTGTTCCAGTTGTTTCAGGTGTTTTATGTGTTATGGGTGTTTAGTTGTTTTGGTTGTTTTAGGTGTTTTAGTTGTTAAGTTGTGTTAGGTGTTAGAGATGTTATAGGTGTTTTATGTGTTCTAGTTGTTTTATGTGTTTTAGTTGTTTTAGTTGTTTTAGTTGTTATAGTTGTTTTAGTTGTTATAGTTGTTTAAGTTGTTTTAGTTGTTTTAGTTGTTAAAGGTATTCAAGTTGTTTAGGTGTTATAGTGGTTTTAGGCGTTTTGGTTGTTTAGTTGTTTTAGGTGTTATAGTTGTTTTTGTTGTTATAGTTGTTTTAGTTGTTTTAGTTGTTTAGGTGTTTTAGTGGTTTGGGTGTTATATGTGTTTTATTTGTTGTAGGTATTTTAGTTGTTTTAGGTGTTTTAGTTGTTTTAGTTGTTATGGTTGTTTTAGTTGATTCAATTGTTTAAGGTGTTATAGTGGTTTTAGGTGTTCTAGTTGTTTTATGTGATATAGTTGTTTCAAGTGTCATAGTTGTTTTAGGTGTTTCAGGTGTTCTAGTTGTTTAAGGTGTTATAGTTGTTGTAGGTGTTATAGTTGTTTTAGGTGTTCTAGTTATTTTAGGTGTTGTAGTTGTTATTGTTGTTATATTTATTTTAGTTGTTTTAGTTGTTTTAGTTGTTTTAGTTGTTTTAGTTGTTTTAGTTGTTATACTTGATGTTGTTGTTTTAGTTTTTTTAGTTTTTTTAGTTGTTTTAGGTGTTACAGGTGTTTTAGGTGTTATAATTGTTTAAGGTGTTTAGTTGTTGTAGGTGTTATAGTTGTTTTAGGTGTTGTAGTTGTTTTAGTTGTTATAGGTGCTATAGTTGTTCAGGGGTTTTAGTATTTTTAGGTGTTTAGGTGTTTAAGTTGTTTTAGCTGTTATAGTTTTTTTAGTTGTTCTATGTGTTTTGGTTGTTGGTGTTATAGTTGTTTTAGGTGTTATAGTTGTTTTAGGTGTTTTGGTTGTTTTAGGTGTTTAGGTGTTAGAGTTGTTTCAGGTGTTTTAGTTGTTTTATGTGTTATAGGTGTTTTATGTGCTACAGGTGTTATAGGTGTTTTAGGTTTTTATATGTGGTATAGGTGTTTTAGTTGGTTAAGGTCTTTTAGTTGGTTAGGTGTTCTAGTTGGTTTAGGTGTTTTAGTTGGATTAGGTGTTCTAGTTGTTTTAGGTTTTTTAGTTGTATCAGTTGTTTCAATTGCTATAGTTGTTTTAGTTGTTATAGTGGTTATAGTTGTTTCAATTGGCTTAGGTGTTTCTAGATGTTTTAGGTGTTCAAGTTGTTTAAGTTTTTTTAGGTGTTTTAGTTGTTTTAGGTGATATAGGCGTATTAGGTGTTTTAGTTTTTTAGGTGTTTTAGTTGTTATAGGTGTTCTAGTTGTTCTAGTTGTTTTAGGTGTTCTATGTGTTATAGGTGTTATAGGTGTTTTAGTTGTTGTATGTGTTTTAGGTGGCTTATGTGTTTTAGGTGTTATAGGTGTTGTAGGTGGCTTAGGGGTTTTAGTTGTTTAGGTGTTATAGGTGTTGTTAGGTGTTTTAGTTGTTCAAGTTGTTTTAGTTGTTGTAGGTGTTTTAGTTGTTTCTAGTTGTTTTATGTGTTATAGTTGTTGAGGTATTTTAGGTGTTTTAGTTGCTTAGGTGCTTAGGTGTTTAGGTGTTCAGGTTTATTTAGGTGTTCTAGGTGGTTTAGGTGATTTAATTGGTTTCTGTGTTTAGGTGTTTTATGTGTTTTAGTTGTTATAGTTGTTTTAGGTGTTATATGTGTTATAGGTGTTTCGGGTGTTGTAGGTGTTTTAGGTTTTATAGGTGTTCTAGGTGTTTCAGGGGTTTTAGGTGTTATAGGTGTTATAGGTGTTCTAGTTATTTTAGTTGTTTTAGTTGTTCAGTTGTTTAGGTATTTTAGTTGTTTCAGTTAATGTAGTTGTTGTAGTTGTTTTAGTTGTTTTAGTTGTCATAGGTGTTAAAGGTGTTTTAGGTGTATAGGTGTTTTATGGGCTGAGGTGTTTTATGTGTTTTAAGTGTTCTAGTCGTTTTAGGTGTTCCAGTTGTTATAGGTGTTTTATGTGTTATGGGTGTTTCTGTTGTTTTGGTTGTTTTATTAGTTTTATTTGTTTTAGTTGTTTTAGTTGTTTCAGTTGTTTAGTTGTTCTAGGGGTTTTAGGTGTTCTAGTGGTTTTAGGTGTTGTAGTTGTATAGGTGTTTTAGTTGTTTTAGGTGTTTTAGGTTTTTTAGTGGTTTTAGGTGTTTTAGTTGGTTAAGGTGTTATAGTTGTTTTATGTGTTTCAGTTTTATAGGTTTTTTAGTTGTTATAGGTGTTATAGTTGTTTAGTTGTTTTAAGTGGTTCTAGTTGTTTTAGTTGTTTTAGGTGTTCAAGGTGTTATTGGTGTTTTAGGTGTCTTAGGTGGTTTAGATGTTATAGTTGGTTTAGGTGTTTTAGTTGGTTTATGTGTTATAGGTGTTTTATGTGTTATAGTTGTTTTATGTGTTTTAGTTGTTTTAGTTGTTATAGGTGTTTTAGTTGTTTAGTTGTTTCAGTTGTTGCAGTTGTTTCAGTTGTTTAAGTTGTTCAAGTTGTTCTAGTTGTTTATTTGTTCAAGGGGTTTTTGGTGTTCTAGTGGTTATAGATGTTATAGTTGTTTCGGTGTCTTAGTTGTTTTAGGTAATTAGTTGTTTAAGGTGTTTTAGTTGTTTTAGGTATTATAGGTGTATAGTTGTTTATGTGTCCTAGTTGTTATAGGAGTTTAGTTGTTTTAGTTGTTCTAGTTGTTTTAGTTGTTTAAGTTATTATAGTTGTTTAGTTGTTATAGATGTTTTGGGTGTTACAGGTGTTTTAGGTGTTTCAGTTGTTTAAGGTGTTATAGTTGTTATAGGTGTTTTTTGTTTTTTTATGTGGTTTAGTTGTTTTAGATGTTTTAGTTGTTTAGGTGTTTTATTTGTTCTAGGTGTATTAGTTGTTCATTTGTTTGGTTGTTTTAGGGGTTTTAGGTGTTATAGTTGTTCTAGGAGTTTCAGTTGTTTTAGGTGTTATATGTGGTGTAGGTGTTGTAGCTGGTAAGGTATTTTAGTTGGTTTAGGTGTTAGTTGGTTTTGGTGTTATAGTTGGTTAGCTGTTTAGTTGGTTTTTTGGTGTTTTAGTTGGTTTAGGTGTTCTAGGTGTTATATGTGTTCTAGTTGTTTAGGTGTTTTAGTTGTTTAGTTAATTTAGTTGTTTGAGTTATTTCAGTTGTTTTAGTTGTTAAGGTGTTTTAGGTGTTTTAGGTGTTTAAGTTGTTCTAGGTGTTCTAGGTGCTTAAGGTGTTTAAGTTGTTTAAGGTGTTTTAGTTGTTATAGGTGTTTTAGTTGTTTTAAATGTTTAAGGTGTTTAGGTGTTTTAGGTGTTATAGGTGTTTAGTTGTTTTAGTTGTTTCAGTTGTTCAAGGTGTTTCAATTGTTGTAGGTGTTTCAGGTGTTATATGTGTTTTAGGTGTTATAGATGTTCTAGGTTTTGTAGGTGGCTTAGGTGTTTTAGTTGTTCAAGTTGTTCAATTGTTTTAGGTGTTTTAGATTTTTTAAGTGTTTAGTTGTTTGAAATGTTTTAGGGGGTTTAGGTGTTTTAAATGGTTTAGGTGTTATAGGTGTTTAAGGTGGTTAATGTATTATAGGTGTTTTATGTGTTTTAGGTGGTTTAAGTGTTTAGTTGTTTAGGTGTTATAGATGTTTAAGGTGTTTAAGATGTTCTAGGTGTTTTAGGTGGTTTAGGTGTTATAGGTGTTATAGGTGTTTTAGGTGTTTTAGGTGTTTTAGGTGTCTTAGGTGGTTAAGGTGTTGTGGTTGTTCTAGGTGTTATAGGTGTTTTTGGTGTTCTAGTTGTTTTATGTCTTTTAGTTCTTACGGGTTTTCCAGTTGCTATCGTTGTTTAGTTGATATATTTGCTGAAGTTGTTTTAGGTGTTTTAGGTGTTCTAGTTGTCCTAGGTGTTATAGTTGTTATAGGTGTTGTATTTGTTTTATGTGTTTCATGTTTTCTAGGTGTTGTAGTTGTTTTAGTTGTTTTAGGTGTTTTAGTTGTTATAGGTGTTTTAGTTGTTATAGGTGTTTTAGGTTTTTTATGTGGTTTAGGTGTTCTAGGTGGTTTAGGTGTTTTAGGTGGTTGTAGGTGTTATTGTTGTTCTAGGTTTTCCAGTTGTTTAGGTGTTGTTGTTGTTTTAGGGGCTTATTGTGTTATAGTTTTTAGGTGTTATAGTTGTTTATAGGTGATTTAGCTGTTTTAGGTGTTTTAGTTGATAAGGTGTTTTGGTTGTTTTAGGTGTTATATTTGTTTTAGTTGTTTTAGGTGTTGTAGTTGTTCCAGGTGTTTTAGGTGTTTAGTTGTTCTAGGTGGTTCAGGTGTTTTAGTGATTTAAGGTGTTCTAAGTGTTTTAGTTGTTTTAGGTGTTTAGTTGTTATAGGTGTTTTAGTCGTTTTAGTTGTTTTAGTTGTTTTAGTTGTTATAGTTGTTATAGGTGTTTTAGGTGTTATAGGTGTTTTAGGTGTTTCAGTTGTTTAAGGTGTTATTGTTGTTATATGTGTTTCATTTTTTTTAGGTGTTTTAGTTGTTTTAGATGTTTAGTTGTTCTATGTGTTATAGTTGATTCAAGTGTTTTAGGTGTTTTAGTTGTTTTAGTTTTTTGTTGTTGTTTCAGTGTTTATAGGTGTTTTTGCTGTTGTGGGTGTTTTATTTGTTATAGGTGTTCCAGTTGTTTTAATTGTTTAAGGTGTTTTATTTGTTTTAGGTGTTATAGGTGTTTAGGTGTTTTAGGTGTTTTAGGTGATTTAGGTGTTCTAGGTGTTTAGTTGTTGAAGATGTGTTGGGTCGTTTAGGTGTTATAGGTGGTTCAGGTGTAGTAGGTGTTTTAGGTGGTTAAGGGGCTTCAGTTGTTCTAGGTGTTTTAGGTGTTATAGGTGTTTTGGGTGTTTAAGTTGTTTAAGGTGTTATAGTGGTTGTAGGTGTTCTAGTTGTTTAGTTGTTTTAGGTGTTTTAGTTGTTCTAGTTGTTTTAGTTGTTTTAGTTGTTTTAGGTGTTGTAGTGGTTTAGGTGTTCTATGTGTTTTATTTGTTTTAGGTGTTTAATTTGTTTTAGGTGTTATAGTTGTTGTAGGTGTTTTAGGTGTTTTAGTTGTGAAAGGTGTTTCAGTTGTTTTAGGTGTTTCAGTTTTCTTAGATGTTCTAGTTGATCAAGGTGTTATAGTTGTTTTAGGTGTTATAGAGGTCTTAGGTGTTGTAGGTGTTTTAGGTGTTGTAGTCGTTTTAGTTGTTTAGGGTGTTTTAGTTGATTTAAGTGTTTTAGGTGTTTAGGTGTTATAGGTGTTTTAGTTGTTTTAGTTGTTTTATGTGTTGTAGGTGTTCTAGGTGTTTCAGGTGTTTTAGGTGTTGTAGGTGTTTTAGGTGTTTCATGTGTTTAGTTGTTGTAGGTGTTTAGGTTGCTTTAGTTGTTTTAGTTGTTTTAGTTGTTTTAGTTGTTTAGGTGTTTTAGTTGTTTTAGGTGTTGTAGATGTTTTCGGTGTTTTAAGTATTCTAGTTGTTTAGGTGTTTTATGTGCCTAGGTGTTTTATGTGTTTTAGGTGTTCAAGTTGTTTTAGATGTTCCAGTTGTTCCAGGTGTTTTATGTGTTATGGGTGTTTAGTTGTTTTGTTTGTTTTAGGTGTTTTAGTTGTTTAGTTGTTTTAGGCGTTATAGGTGTTTTAGGTGTTTCAGTTGTTTAAGGTGTTATAGTTGTTTTAGGTGTTTTAGTTTTTGTAGGTGTTTTAGTTGTTTTAGATGTTTAGTTATTTTATGTGTTATAGTTGTTTCAGGTGTTTTAGGTGTTCTAGTTGTTTTAGTTGTTCTAGTTGTTTCAGTTGTTATAGGTGTTTTTGCTGTTGTGGGTGTTTCATTTGTTATAGGTGTTTCAGATGTTTTAGTTGTTTAAGGTGTTTTATTTGTTTTACGTGTTATAGGTGTTATAGGTGTTTAAGGTGTTTTAGGTGTTATAGGTGATTTAG
Source organism: Gammarus roeselii (assembly GCA_016164225.1). Classification (NCBI taxonomy): domain Eukaryota; kingdom Metazoa; phylum Arthropoda; class Malacostraca; order Amphipoda; family Gammaridae; genus Gammarus; species Gammarus roeselii. The sequence goes on from SDVV010006921.1 coordinate 11,003, forward strand.
GTGTTGTAGGTGTTTAGTTGTTGAATGTGTTTTAGGTCGTTTAGGTGTTATAGGTGTTATAGGTGGTTCAGGTGTAGTAGGTGTTTTAGGTGGTTAAGGTGTTTTAGTTGTTTTAGGTGTTCTAGGTGTTTTAGGTGTTATAGGTGTTCTACTTGTTTCAGGTGTTTTAGTTGTTTCAAGTGTTTTAGTTACTATAGTGGTTTTAGTTCATATATTTGTTGTAGTTGTTTTAGGTGTTATAGGTGTTTTAGTTGTTATAGGTATCATAGGTCTTTTATGTGTTATAGTTGTTCTAGGTGTTTTAGGAGGCTTAGGTGTTATAGTTGGTTTAGGTGTTTTAGTTGGTTTGGTGTTTTAGGTGTTTTATGTGTACTAGTTGTTTTAGATGTTTTAGTTGTTTTAGTTGTTTAGTTGTTCTAGTTGTTTTAGTTGTTTTAGTTGTTGTATTTGTTGTAAAAGTTTTAGGTGTTCCAGGTGTTATAGGTGTTGTAGGTGTTTAAGGTGTTTCAGTTGTTTAAGGTGTTATAGTTGTTTTAGGTGTTTAGTTTTTTTATGTGTATAGTTGTTTAGATGTTCTAGTTGATATAGGTGTTATAGTTGTTTAGGTGTTCTAGGTGTTATTGGTGTTCTATTTGTTTTAGTTGTTATAGTTGTTTTAGTTGTTTTAGTTGTTTTTGGTGTTTAGTTGTTCTAGTTGTTTTAGTTGTTGTAGGAGTTATAGTAGTTTTTGATTGTTTATAGTAGTTCTAGTTGTTTCAGGTGTTGAATGTGTTGTAGGTGTTTTATGTGTTATAGTTGTTATAGGTGTTTAAGTTGTTTTAGGTGTTTTAGTTGTTGTAGGTGTTGTAGGTGTTTTGTTGTTAAAGGTGTTTCAGTTGTTATAGGTGTTTCAGTTTTTTAAGGTGTTTTAGTTGTTCAAGGTGTTTCAGTTGTTTCAAGTGTCATAGGTGTCTTAGGTGTTGTAGGTGTTTAAGGTGTTGTGGTCGTTTTAGATTTTTAGAATGTTTTTGTTTATTCAAGTGGATAAGGTGTTTTAGGTGTTCTAGGTGTTTTAGTTGTTATAGTTGTTATATGTGTTTTAGGAGTTTTAGGTGTATCAGGTGTTTCAGGTGTTATAGGTGTTTTAGTTGTTTTAGTTGTTTTAGTTGTTTAGTTGTTCTAGGTGTTATAGGTGTTATAGGTGTTTTAGGTGTTACTGGTGTTTAGGTGGCCTAGATGTTTTAGTTGGCTTAGGTGTTATGATTGTTTATGTGTTTAAGGGTTTTACGTCTTGTAGTTGTTTTAGGTGTCTTAGTTGTTTAGTTGTTTTAGTTGTTTTAGTTGTTTTATTTGTTTTAGTTGTTCTAGTTGTTTTAGTTGTTTTAGTTGTTGTAGTTGTTGTAGTTGTTTTAGTTGTTTTAGTTGCTTTAGTTGTTTTAGTTGTTCTAGTTGTTTAGTTGTTTCAGGGGTTTTAGGTGTTCTAGTGGTTGTAAGTGTTTTAGTTGTTGCTGTGTTTTAGTTACTTTAGGTGTTATAGGTATTTAGTTGTTTGCGGTGTTATGGTTGTTTTACGTGTTATAGTTGTTTCATGTGTTTTAGTTGTTATAGGTGTTTTAGTTGTTATAGTTGTTTTAGTTGTTTTAGTTGTTGGAGTTGTTTTAGGTGTTTAAGGTGTTATAGGTGCTCTAGGTGTTTCAGTTGTTTAAGGTGTTATTGTTGTTATATGTGTTTCAGTTTTTTTTAGGTGTTATAGTTGTTTTAGATGTTTAGTTGTTTTATGTGTTATAGTTGATTCAGGTGTTTTAGGTGTTCTAGTTGTTTTAGTAGTTTTAGTTATTTCAGTTGTTATGGGTGTTTTTGCTGTTGTGGGTGTTTTATTTGTTATGGGTGTTCCAGTTGTTTTAGTTGTTTAAGGAGTTGTATTTGTTTTAGGTGTTATAGATGTTATAGGTGTTATAGGTGTTTTAGGTGTTTTATGTGATTTAGGTGTTCAAGGTGTTTAGTTGTTGAAGGTGTTTTAGGTCGTTTAGGTGTTATAGGTGTTGTAGGTGGTTCAGGTGTAGTAGGTGTTTTAGGCTGTTAAGGTGTTTCAGTTGTTTTAGGTGTTATAGGTGTCTTAGGTGTTATAGGTGTTCTAGTTGTTTTAGGTGTTCTAGTTGTTCCAAGTGTTTTAGTTATTATAGTTGTTTTAGCTGATATATTTGTTGTAGTTGTTTCTGGTGTTTTAGGTGTTCTAGTTGTTTAGGTGTTATAGGTGTTTTAGGTGTTTTAGGCGATTTAGGTGTTCAAGGTGTTTAGTTGTTGAAGGTGTTTCAGGTCGTTTAGGTGTTATAGGTGTTATAGGTGGTTCAGGTGTAGTAGGTGTTTTAGGCTGTTAAGGTGTTTCAGTTGTTTTAGGTGTTATAGGTGTTTTAGGTGTTATAGGTGTTCTAGTTGTTTTAGGTGTTCTAGTTGTTCCAAGTGTTTTAGTTATTATAGTTGTTTTAGATGATATATTTGTTGTAGTTGTTTCTGGTGTTTTAGGTGTTCTAGTTGTTTTAGGTGTTATAGTTGTTTAGGGGTTGTAGTTGTTTTAGGTGTTTGATGTGTTTTGGGTGTAGTAGTTGTTTTAGTTGTTTTAGTTGTTCTAGTTGTTTTAGTTGTTGTAGTTGTTTTAGTTGTTTTAGTTGCTTTAGTTGTTTTAGTTGTTCTAGTTGTTTAGTTGTTTCAGGGGTTTTAGGTGTTCTAGTGGTTGTAAGTGTTTTAGTTGTTGCGGTGTTTTAGTTGTTTTAGGTGTTTTAGGTTATAGTTGTTTAAGGTGTTTTAGTTGTTTTAGGTGTTATAGTTGTTTCATGTGTTTTAGTTGTTATAGGTGTTTTAGTTGTTATAGTTGTTTCAGTTGTTTTAGTTGTTATAGTTGTTTTAGGTGTTTAGGTATTATAGGTGTTTTAGGTGTTTAAGTTGTTTTAGGTGTTATAGTGGTTATAGGTGTTTTAGTTGTTTAGTTGTTTTAGGTGTTCTAGTTGTTCTAGTTGTTTAGTTGTTTTAGTTGTTTAGGTGTTTCAGTGGTTTAGGTGTTCTATGTGTCTTAGTTGTTTTAGATGTTTAAGTTGTTATAGGTGTTTTAGTTGTTGTAGGTGTTTTGGTGTTTTAGTTGTTAAAGGTGTTTCAGTTGTTTTAGGTGTTTCAGTTTTTTTAAGTGTTCTAGTTGTTCAAGGTGTTTTAGTTGTTTTAGGTGTTATAGGTGTCTTAGGTGTTATAGGTGTTTTAGGTGTTTAAGGTGTTGAGTTGTTTCAGGTGTTCTAGGTGTTATAGTTGTTTAGTTGTTTTATTGTTTTAGTTGTTTTAAATGTTGTAGTTGTTATAGGTGTTATCGTTGTTTTTGTTGTTATAGTTTTTTTAGTTGTTTTAGTTTGTTTAGGTGTTTTAGTTGGTTCAGGTGTTATAGGTGTTATAGTTGATTCACGTGTTATAGATGTTGTAGTGGTTTTTATGTGTTTCGTTGTAGTAGTTATTTTAGTTGTTTTAGTTGTTCAAGTTGTTTTATGTGTTCTAGTTGTTTTAGTTGTCATAGTTGTTTTAGTTGTTCTAGTTGTTTTAGGTGTTATAGTTGTTTAGGTGTTTTAGGTGTTCTAGGTGTTCTAGTAGTTTTAGGTGTTTTAGTTGTTATAGTTGTTATGGGTGTTTTAGGTTTTTAGTTGTTTTAAGTGTTTGTATGTGTTTTAGTTGTTCTAGGTGTTTTAGTTGTTCTAGTTGTTAAAGGTGTTAAGGTGTTTTAGGTGTTTTAGGTGTTTAGGTGTTTGGATGTTTTAGTGGTTATAGGTGTTTTAGGTGTTTTAGTTGTTGTAGGTGGTTTGGTAGTTTCAGTTGTTTTAGTGGTTTAGTTGCTTTAGGTGTTTTAGTTGTTTTAGGTGTTTTAGGTGTTTTACTTGTTATAGGTGTTTAAGGTGTTTAAGGTGTTGTAGGTGTTATAGGTGGTTTAGTTGTTTTAGGTGTTTTGGTGGTTTATGTGTTATGGTTGGTTAGGTGTTTTAGTTGGTTTATGTGTTCTAGTTGGTTTAGGTGTTTCAGTTGGTTAAGGTGTTATAGTTCGTTTTGGTGTTTTAGTTGTTCTAGTTGTTTTAGTTGTTCTAGTTGTTCTAGGTGTTGTAGTTGTTGTGGGTGATTTAGGTGTTATAGTTGTTCTAGTTGTTTCAGTTCTTCTAGTTGTTCTAGGTGTTTTAGTTGTTGTAGGTGTTATTGGTGTTTTAGTTGTTCTAGTTGTTTAAGGTGTTACAGGTGTTTATAGGTGTTTATACGTGTTTTAGGGGTTATAGGTGTTCATGTTTCTTATAGGTGTTTCAGTTGTTTTTGTGTGTTTTGGATGTTTTAGGTGTTATAGGTGTTATAAGTGTTATAGGTGTTTTAAGTGTTTAGTTGTTTTAGGTGTTTTTTCAGGTGGTTTATGTGTTTTAGTTGGTTTAGGTAGTCTAGTTGGTTTGGGTGTTTTAGTTGTTTTAGGTGTTTTATGTGTTTAGTTGTTTTAGTGTTCAGGTTGTTTAGTTAATCTTGTTTTTTTATCTGTTTTAGTTGTTTTATTTGTTTTAGTTGTTTTAGTTGTTCAAGGGGTTTTAGGTGTTTTAGTTGTTTAAGATGTTTCGGTGTTTTAGTGGTTTTAGGTGTTTTAGGTGTTTTAGGTGTTTTAGGTGTTTATTTGTTGTGTTTATTTGTTGTTATGTGTTCTAGTTGATTTAGGTGTTGTAGTTGTTTTATGTGTTTAAGTTGTTTAGGTGTTATAGTTGTTGAAGTTGTTTTAGTTGTTTTAGTTGATATAGTTGTTTTAGGTGTTTAAGGTTTTTTAGAGGTTTTCATTGTTATAATTGTTATAGGTGTTTTAGGTGGTTTAGGTGTTTCAGTTGGTTACGGGGTTCGAGGTGTTTCATGTGTTCTAGTTGATTTAGGTGTTATAGTTGTTTAGGTGTTTTAGTTGTTTTAGTTGTTCTAGTTGTTTTAGTTGTTTAGTTGTTTTAGTTGTTTTAGTTGTTATAGTTGTTTTAGTTGTTTTAATTGTTTTAGTTGTTCTAGTAGTTATAGGTGTTCTAGTTGTTTTAGTTGTTTTAGTTGTTTAGTTGTTTAGGGGTCTTAGCTGTTTTAGTTGTTGTAGTTGTTGTAGTTGTTTTAGTTGTTTCAGTTGTCATAGGTGTTATAGGTGTTTTAGGTGTATAGGTGTTTTATGGGCTGAGGTGTTTTATGTGTTTTAAGTGTTCTAGTTGTTTTAGGTGTTCCAGTTGTTATAGGTGTTCTATGTGTTATGGGTGTTTCAGCTGTTTGGTTGTTTTATTGGTTTGATTTGTTTTATTTGTTCTAGTTGGTATAGTTGTTTCAGTTGTTATAGTTGTTTTAGGTGTTTTAGGTGTTAAATGTGTTGTAGGTGTTTCAGTTGTTTAAGGTGTTATATTTGTTTCATGTGTTTTATTTTTTTCTTGTGTTCTAGTTGTTTTAGATGTTTAGTTGTTTTATGTGTTATAGTTGTTTAAGGTGTTATAGGTGTTCTAGTTGTTATAGGTGTTTTAGGTGTTATAGTAGTTATAGGGGTTTTAGGTGTTTGTTTTAGTATTTTAAGGTGTTATAGGTGTTTCAGGTGTTATAGTTGTTTAAGATGTTTATGTTGCTTTAGTTGTTTTAGTTGTTTTAGTTTATAGGTGTTGTAGTTGTTATATGTGTTTTATGTGTTTTAGATGTTATAGGTGTTCAAGGGGTTTCAGTTGTTTTAGGTGTTATAGGTGTTTTATGTGTTTTAGTTGTTTTAGGTGTTTAGGTTGATTTAGTTGTTATAGTTGTTATAGTTGTTCTGGGTATTTTAAGTGTTTCTAGGTGTTTTAGTTGTTTAGTTGTTTTATGTTCTTAGGTGTTTTATGTGTTCTAGGTGTTCAAGTTGTTTTAGGTGTTCCAGTTGCTTCAGGTGTTTTATGTGTTATGGGTGTTTAGTTGTTTTGGTTGTTTTAGTTGTTTTAGTTGTTAAGTTGTTTTAGGTGTTAGAGATGTTATAGGTGTTTTATGTGTTCTAGTGGTTTTAGGTGTTTTAGTTGTTTTAGTTGTTTTAGTTAATATAGTTGTTTTAGTTGTTATAGTTGTTTTAGTTGTTTCAGTTGTTTTAGTTGGTAAAGGTATTTAAGTTGTTTAGGTGTTATAGTGGTTTTAGGCGTTTTGGTTGTTTAGTTGTTTAAGGTGTTATAGTTGTTCTAGTTGTTTTAGTTGTTTTAGTTGTTATAGGTGTTATAGTGGTTTGGGTGTTCTATGTGTTTTAGGTGTTGTAGGTGTTTTAGGTGTTTTAGGTGGTCAGGTGTTATAGTTGTTGTAGGTGTTATAGTTGTTTTAGGTGTTCTGTTATTTTAGGTGTTGTAGTTTTTATTGTTGTTATATGTATTTTAGTTGTTTTAGTGGTTTTAGTTGTTTTAGTTGTTATACTTGATGTTGTTGTTTTAGTTTTTTTAGTTTTTTCAGTTGTTTTAGGTGTTACAGGTGTTTTAGGTGTTATAATTGTTTAAGGTGTTTAGTTGTTGTAGGTGTTATAGTTGTTTTAGGTGTTGTAGTTGTTTTAGTTGTTATAGGTGTTATAGTTGTTCAGGGGTTTTAGTATTTTTAGGTGTTTAGGTGTTTAAGTTGTTTTAGCTGTTATAGTTTTTTTAGTAGTTTTATGTGTTTTGGTTGTTGAGGTGTTATAGTTGTTTTAGATGTTATAGTGTTTTAGGTGTTTTGGTTGTGTTAGGTGTTTAGGTGTTAGAGTGGTTTTAGGTGTTATAGTTGTTTTATGTGTTATAGGTGTTTTAGGTGCTAAAGGTGTTATAGGTGTTTTAGGTGTTATAGGTGTTATAAGTGTTATAGGTGTTTTAAGTGTTTAGTTGTTTTAGGTGTTTTTTCAGGTGGTTTATGTGTTTTAGTTGGTTTAGGTAGTCTAGTTGGTTTGGGTGTTTTAGTTGTTTTAGGTGTTTTATGTGTTTAGTTGTTTTAGTGTTCAGGTTGTTTAGTTAATCTTGTTTTTTTATCTGTTTTAGTTGTTTTATTTGTTTTAGTTGTTTTAGTTGTTCAAGGGGTTTTAGGTGTTTTAGTTGTTTAAGATGTTTCGGTGTTTTAGTGGTTTTAGGTGTTTTAGGTGTTTTAGGTGTTTTA
>SDVV010006922.1:0-18108 GCA_016164225.1 Gammarus roeselii
ACTGATGAAGACTGTCAGTGTTGAACTGATGAAGACTGTCAGTGTTGAACTGATGAAGACTGTCAGTGTTGAACTGATGAAGACTGTCAGTGTTGAACTGATGAAGACTGTCAGTGTTGAACTGATGAAGACTGTCAGTGTTGAACTGATGAAGACTGTCAGTGTTGAACTGATGAAGACTGTCAGTGTTGAACTGATGAAGACTGTCAGTGTTGAACTGATGAAGACTGTCAGTGTTGAAATGATGAAGACTGTCAGTGTTGAACTGATGAAGACTGTCAGTGTTGACCTGATGGAGCTGACAGGATTTTAAGGCTCTATAGAATGTTCCAGACCTCCAACCTCCAGCATATGACATTTCATCACTGCCGTCTCTCCGTCGTTGTAGAGCTCTTTTGTTTGTGACGGATGAATGAACTAAAATATTATTCAGTGCTCAACATATACAATCTATGATACCAACTGCAGGTTTCTATACGATAGCACAGTACCCTAAAAGACTTTTTTGTCAAACAAATCATTTTACACTTCTATTTATTTGCAAGTTCTTTTTCCACCAATCTTTTTCATTAATTTTGATTTTAATAAACAAAATTGTACATGTAATCTTTTCTCTTAAAAAATGTTCATGTTTTTAATTTTGGGCCCCACACAATCCATACAATTATTTGTTAATAAGGACCGACGTCTGCTCTGCCAGCCTCTGGTGCTGCCCCCATTCAGGCCCCATTAAGGCCACGACAGTCATGTGGTGGGAATAAGCATAGCTTAGGCATCATCATTATTCGAGTAAAGAAGTTCTGTGTCCACTGTACGGTTCATTCATATCTTATATTAATTCAAAACAAACCATACCAGTGTCAGTTTAATATATTTTAATTTTGAATATGTACGCACATAAATATTCCCCACACACATCCATTTTTTTCTTGACATTATATTTCACAATCACAAAAGGATTATGATCTTTTTGATCTATCAACCACGCGTCCGTATCACAATCTGCTGTGGTCTCTATTATCAGTTCATTTAACCTCAATGCCGTGAACTTCGGTACAGTCCGCAGTCATGCAGGCCTCGCATATTGCAACGTGACCCTCGACATCGCGGAGAGGAAAATGACCAAATAACGATCCTCAAACCTCTTAACGACTTAGTGTTCTATAATACTTTGATTTCTAGGAACAAAGTTTCCATAGCTACTCCAGGAGCTGTTAATTAAATTATTGTTCGCCACTTCAGAGCGTCGGAGCTTATTTCCTCCTAGCACCCTTTCGGGTTATTGAAAAGCCGCTTGGCAATTAAGATGCAATTAATGGACTTACAAAACAAGTTCGTCGGCAAACTCAACTCAACCCGAACAAACTGATATCTACCACCTTATTCTATTACTTTTTGCTGACTTCATGGCAACTTGTTTCTAGAACTGTTCGGGGAAATTGTTAGTAGAACAATTAACCGTAAATAAGGGTTTAATGAATAATTTTGCCGGTATCTTCTATGGACCGAATCATACTGTGGCTTATACATATGTTAGACGGGTATTAAAGCCAAAAAAAATTGTATGGACAAGTTTTGATTTGGGACTTCGTCCAAATATCTTGATGATTGGTTGATATGTTCAATTTTTTTTAGAAATTTGTGTTGATTGAAAAATGTCAAAATGGACAAAATGACCGCGCTGTACCCCAGTATTTTGCACTTACATAATATAGATTGGTGTACCCCCTTAATTTTGAGCTTTCATACATAGAACAAAACATTAATAGAATGGGAATGAACATTCTATGTTAATAATCGAGAAAACTCACCTTATTGATAATAAATCCATCAATACAAGGATTATGCAAAAATACGTTGAGGTTTGGATGGATGCAGCTACTTCTGCTGAGACTAAGTGTGGTTATGTGCCATTATGTGTTCATTATGTAAATGGATGCACTTTTTCAGGGAAACGATTGCTTGTGCATTGGTCTAATGTTTGAGTTTTATATAGGAACACAAGGATCAGATTGACAGTTGAGTCACATGACGAAATTTAACAGACGCCGGATAGGGGGGAAAGTTGTACCTGGTGTCAGAGTGGGTAGGGAGTATGAGAGAATGAAACAGTAAATTATGACGGTAAAAGTATAATAATGAGATTTTTAAGATGAGTGGTGTTGCAAGAGGAATCAGTTTCTGCCTATATTTGGACTTCTTGGAAAGAGATGAGTACTTCAAGTACCTGGATTGACATGCGGCTAGAGCTGGAGGTGAAGGTGAGAAGAGCAAGTAAGACATAATGCAAATTAGGGTGTATGATGATGGAGGTGTTGAATGATGTTAATTTGTTTGTGAAAGCTAAAATATGACTGAATGAAAGGGTAGTTTGAACAGGGCTATTTAAGGCAGTGGCGTATGGCTTATAGAAAATGATTGTAAGATGTTAATTGCACTGGCGATGAAATGTTTCAGATAAATGGCAGGATATGATGAGGACGGGTATAAGCAGGAACAATGGTCGGCGGATCAGAGCAGACGTGGTGAGAGAGAATGTGGCCAGAGTAGATGTGCGAGTTGTTCGGTGGATGGCTCCCTAGGTAGTATGGATGGAGGAAGATTGGTGACGATGGTGAAGAGAACCAGAAGTGCGTGGACGTAGATGTATAGCGTGAAGATGCATTGGTAATCGATGAATTATTGAGGACTAGTGACTGAACGATCAAATGATATGAAAGGGAATGAATGAATACGTTTAACTCGGCCCTGAATATTTTTTACGAATGATTGTTGTTATGTAAAAACAGGACAACTCGCAGTTTTGGAGGTCTTGGCCCTTTAATACAACATGTTGAAACAGTGGACGGCTTGCAGTGGACAAAGAGAAGTGAGCTCGCGGGCACGTGACGGGCACTTTTTCCGTTCTGAAGACACAATCACGTAGTATTTCAATGGTCACAATCAAATAAGTCAGTGAAACAATTATACAAATCAGATTAGTCGTTACCTTGACATGGTGAGAATAAGTTTAGAACTTCCACCTCGCGCTTATTAGGATACCAATGGCGAGTATAAGGTAAGAGGTTCCACCTCGCGCTTATTAGGATACCAATGGCGAGTATAAGGTAAGAGGTTCCACCTCGCGCTTATTAGGATACCATAGCTGACATTCTACTTTGGGAGGCAACATTCGAAAACCGTTCTCCCCTTCGTTGTTAAATATTTGTTGTATCACAATGTCGTATTTATAACTACATCGCATGCTGTATATGTCGTTTAATGGAGTAATACACCTGAATGACGCGAAATAATGTGGTTGTAAGCCCATGACGATAAAGATTCGATAAGCATGTAAACGTATGAGGAACAGTGTGAGAAGCGTCCTTCCGACGGCCACTCTCCTTTGTGGACGTCACGTCCGTGTGATTGTATCTGTACGATCGTTGGAAGCAAAATTCTCCAATACAAGCTTCGTAATATTGACAATGTTCGCGATAAAATTTATGCTGAACATAGCTATTATACCAATTGGAACAACGGCTTAATAAAATTGTGACTCAAAAGTGACTCTGTGTGCTCAAGGGTACAAGCAGGTAAGTAAGCGCTTGGATTGACGTTTTCAACTTTGCCAGATTTGATGTTATTGGGAATACCATAAATAAAGGAAATCCACAAATTAATCCGAAACTTTGCAAACCTATTCATGAACTTTGTCTATCAGATCAATATGTTTTAGCCGCAACAAAATTACTAGTGGCCGTATCGAGTACAGCAGATTCTTTTTAATTTATTTCTAGGTCCGTTCGTGTTCGAACTGTCACATTATTCGATTATATATGATAGTCCATAGCAAGGAATAGTCGATGTCTCTGTTACGCTTACGGTATCTGTCGACATGACTCCCTGAGAGCATTGGTCGGGCCTGGGATGAGACAACTTGTAAATGTCGTGTGGTGGCAAAGTATGTGGTAATTGCTGGATTTTAAACTATTGAGTAGGTAGCTAATTGTTCTATCCACTCAATTATAATCGCTTGTAACTGTCGTGTGTTAGCACAAGTTGCAACGATTCCTCAATTTAATAATAATTAATTTTCCAATGGGAGTCAATTTATAGTAGAAAAAAGGTTAATAATAATGTGTCCAATTAAGCAGTTTCTTGAGGTAAAATCGAAATAAGAAGTTTGAAATAAAAGGTTTCTTCGAAAAAACTACCATTACAAATATATTACTCACAAGAAAACGCTTACGTCTGCATCGTTCCCGAAGGGTTTGCATTTCAATTCCCTCTTTTCTCTGTTGCCTTTTTAATTCTTACGCCCCAGCCGGCACCATTAGACCCTTGGTGCGGTTGGGAGTACTTGATGGATATAATAGTATGTAGATGATGACATTGTGAACAAGAAAGAGTGATCAAAAGTCACTTTCCGTTGCTGCTGCGTCTTGGTCATTACAACTAGAGTCGTTGAGAAGAATTTTAAATAACATGATGAAGTTTCACATAATTTTTTTCAATAGTAATTTTTTCCATGACCAATCGTGAAATTCGCGAAGAATAAAAATTAAAATATATTATAATTCACGGATGAATTGACACAGGATTCCTCATTGTGTTGCATAACTGTTCTTTGTCACGTAAGTCAGATGTCGAAGTCAAACACAGTAGAGCAATGTATTTCATTGTATGTATATTGGTTGATGACCTATTAGTTGGCAGCCAAGGTCCGACGCGCCAACAGCAAAGATACTCCAAGTCAGTTTAATCAACGGTTTATATTTTGAGTCTTGAATATTTAAATCAAATAATATATGTTTTTTTCTCTGGAGGATCATCATCCTAGTTTAGTTCGAAATTTTGGTGCGGGAAGAAAAGACGATAAACCGAGAATCGCCTGATAATAGTGGTATGGTTTGGGTTTCCGTACCCCGCTATCAGCACACGAAAATTAAAAACATAAACTGTGAAAACACTAGTGTCCAACTTTTTAACATTATTTGTGTATGATGAAAATTCACATGATCAACAATATCGTTTTATAATGCAGCGTTCATTAATTGACTTTTCGAAACAAAATGCCCAACTAAATAAAATGTCGATCATGTTATAAAACGGAATCAGAAATGGGAACCAAGTTGTCACACGAGATACTTTCCAGAGTGCGGAGGTATATTATAGTCCAATTATATTCCACTTCATTGAATTTCTTATGGTTTTTGAGGACACTATCGGCTTATTGATGTGAACACTTTTCTCGAGATATGATCAGAGAAAATAGTCTTAAGCAGTTGGATCCGGCGATCTTGGTGACCAGGTAAGTGCAGCAGGCCACCAAGATCACTGGACACACAAGTCAAGAAGCGTCTCCATGATTTCGTTAGCTGTTATGAGTTGCTACATCCTGTTTAAGCCACAATTCATGACGATTACGCAGATGACCAACAGTTAGTTTAAAGGTCGCATTGATCATAAGTCTCATCAATCTCCATTGGCTGTCTCAGTATTGCTCGCGAGGGCTTATAAGTAACCATAATCAACAATATTATACACGATCTTGTATAATTCCGCAGCACACAGTTACGCTCTGTAGGGGAGTAATTTCTTTTCAAATTTGACATATTATGTGAAAATGGGCTTCATCAGTCATCATCAATGAACAAATTGTATCGTTCTCTTGACACCTTTCAATAAATGACAACGCAAATTGTAGTATTTTCTGTGAGTCGTTTTCACCAATATGTTGCATAAACTGGATTTCGTACGGTTAAAATTTTATTTCATTTTTCAATACGCAAGTTTGCAGCTTGTCCGACCTCTTTTCTTACGGATTTCTGTGAAGTTCAAGCGATCTTTTGGCAAACAGATTCGATGGTGCCTATACTTTTCCTGCCCGAGATCGATCAGAACGTTTTCTTTGATGAACGGCGCCAATATCATCAAAAATTAGTCGAATACTGAGAGGTGATGTAACATTAATGTTAACAAGAATCCTTCTGGAAAAACATTGTGTTGCTGCAGTTGAAACGTTGTTTTCAACGTAAAGCTGAATATTTGAGATCGCTGTTTAATGGATTACTCTTTTTTTTTCACAGGATATGGCAATATAGAAAAAGTGTTCGTTAATCCTATTGCAATGTTTGGTATTTATTAAAAGACATAAATCTTCCAAATATTAGCCTTCAATCGATAGCAGCCCAAAATTTGTCTACGATTTGTTATAAGCGTTTCATTGACGATTACAACTGTACGAAGTTAATAATTGCCAGGAAACCCAGATTAAATTAAGAATTATTTTTCGTATAGTTTTGTATGCTGTTTTGCTGTCATTCTCTTTCACTGAGAGACTTACACAAAGTACATCAGAGTCGAGGAGTATTTTTTTCTCAAAATACTTTTTACATTACCCTATAATAATAGATTGTCTACGTGACTCATGATCAGCATCCGAATTGTATAGTCACGAAACTCCTCTAATTGTTAGTGGACAATAGTGTATGTAAACAAAGATTGTTGGCTTTTTAGTGGTTTTGATAGAGAGTACTTCATTTAAAACCATGCTAGTGTTAGTGGCATTACATCAAACCAAATAATGTGCTATTCCTTGTATGATTGTTGAATGGATATAACCAACAACCTGTTTTTTCTTCTTCTATTATCAATGTGGCTGGACCTACCGATTGTAGTACCTACCACATGTTGCAGAAAATATTAAATAATAATTTGCGAGATCAATTGGAAATATAAAATACATGCTGTACCATATAACACAAAATAGATAAGGAAATGGGAACATTTTGAAAAAAAAACGTACTCTAGACTTTTAATGTGTTATACAATTTTTTTACATATATTATCATGTGCGAAACCCATCTGATTGAATGAATTTCAACAATTTTGCTTTTGCCGTTAATATAACTAATAGTTTTACCGTAGAAAATGACGTTCAATGAAAGTTGTAATACGTTGACACTATAAGCAAACTGATATTAATAAGATATCGCTGCGATAGTACTCCGATCCGAATGCACAAGGTGTGTGGGGCAGAATGTATTTTTTCTGCCTCCAATAAAATCTCAAGTATTTAACGTGTGTTACCGTATATAATCGGAAAATTACGGCAAATAGGAGACTTTTACGTTAAATATACTTCAACAATAAAGTGAATGCCATTTCGCTTAACATAAAACGACACTACGAGGTAATTGAACTTCTTTCTTTGTTGCAATGGTTTAGTCGCCGATCCTCTTGAATTCATAGTAAGTTGTTGTTTTTCCAGATGCAATCACATCAGCCATTAACAATAGAAACAGTATCAAGGGGACTTAGTTCATGAATGTGCTGTGTACGAACTATCGGTCAACAGGAGGATGACTCTTCGCTTCAAGACCGTTGATATAATAATGCTTGTTTAATAATGCTTGTTTTAATGCTTGTTTTAAGCTCGTAACAATAATTTTTGCCCAAATGTATTGGGTTCTCTATACAATTTCTGTACGCTGGATATGGTAATATAATTATTTCGAAATTTTAACCCGGGCAGCTCCACGTTCAATTCTTCGCCATTGAAGAGACAAAATATGTCATTTATACCTAAATTATTATCGAACAATTAAAAGGAGGTATAATCTGAACCTCAACAGAAATATGTCAACTGGTGTCGGTTTAACAAGCAATTTTGGACAGGATCCACTCGACCTCAAAGGACACATGATAAACTGTTAGAAGTTTAATACCACAATAATAATCTTATTTGAAAGACATTGCATCTGATTGTAAACGTGGGATAAAATCTCATTGATTCACAAACCACTATTGTTTGAAAATCATGTATTCCCTGCAATGTATACGTCAGAACTTCATAAATAAATGTACGTCGTATCTCTAAAATTGTATGTAATATGATGTCCGATAAATGTCAGACTATTGCTATTATATATTGCGATATGAAAAATAATGCCGTTCTTTTAAAGCCACACGAAACGGCAGACTAGCTAATTGAAACCATTACACTGAAAAGACCTCTGCACAAGGAAGCAGTATCGGTTTTAATAGTCCGTTTAATTGCGATGCGAGCAATTCCCTTGAAGCGGTCTAATACCAAGGACAGTAAAGTGTTTCTTAACATAGCTTGTGACGTTGGCGTGCCATAAACGCTTGGGCAGTGCACTCGCTGCGATTAGTTTTATTAAGCTTATAAGTCCTTTGAAATTTATTCTGTGCAATGGGTTGTATGAACGAGAGGGCAATAAGTGTTTTATGCTCCGAAGGTGAAATCGGTCGATGCACTCGTAGTTTGACGTTGATGCCTTCAAGCACCTTGGTAATTGGATTCCTAATCGTTATTCGAAATTTCCTTAGTTACAACTATCAACAACACGATACATGTTGTAAACTATATTTGTTAACAACTCCAGTATTTGTTTATAGTAGCCGGATAAATGTAATTGAACAGCTTTTCTAAAGCACATAGTCTGAACCTAACAATAAAATAGTTCACACATTTCCCCACCGACACCAAAGAATATTTGAAAAATGCAAGTAGTGTCATTCCTCTAGATTCGTGTCAATCATATTTTAAGATGCATTGTAAACATGTCCATAATTCCTTTTCTTGCCTTCTAAACAACAGGAAAGTGTCCAGCAGCGCAGTCGCCCATGGACGAGGTATCAGCAACACTCAAACCAGGTCGATGAGGCCCGCTTAACTCGACTAAAACAGAGTTTAAGAGCGTCGTGCATTGGATTGAAGATGCAAATAAAACGAGTTTAGTTTAATTGGAGAAGTCATCGAAACGCCGTATTGTATGAGTTAGACAGGCATGAGTCAGACAGTTATGAACTATTCCAACAGAGATATAAAAAGTTTAACTATGGCGACGATTTGTGGGTTGCTTTGGACACTGGGCGCTTCGATCTTTCTCTGGTTTGAGCATCGAAGTACAACTTTGATTTGAGATCTTTGCTATTTTGTCATGGACCGCGTAGACAGATTTCTCTCTTCCATACAGTATATCTTATCAAAATTGCACACTTTTCATTGTTTATAATCCCGAATTCAATTCATCACACCTTCCTTAATATACAATGAATATGTTAATTAATGAATAGATCTTAAACAACATTTAGTCAATTATTAAATGTCCGATTGAATTGAACTTTAAAGGATATTGTAACTTTGATATTGTACATTTTTCTGTTGTCCGCTATTTATGTTCGTTTGTATAGGGTTGTGTGATTTTTTGATGAATGAACTGTCAGTAATGTTTACTTGGGTCTTTTTCGAATACGGGAAGACTTCCTTTCCAACATCGTTGAAGCGAAAAAAAAATGAAGAGAAAGAGCAGATGTCAGCCACATCTTTTCGATCGGTGGGTCGGAAATTTGAGTAAGTATGAATCGAGATCGCTACTCGTCAACTAAGAGCTTTTCAAAGATTCTGCTCTTTCCATTCTACAAATTGTAAGAAATTCTAACTTTGGCAATTGTTCTACTAATACAAAACTCCGTGCGCAACTGAAAATAAATCCGCACATGCTCCACAAGTGCCTGGAGCCTAGAGACAGTCAAAATAGCCAACATTTGTCTTCTTGTTGTTGGATGTCAGATTTTAACATTGATCCCCCCAAAACACACATTCCTGGACGGGCCACATCATATTCATCTACCATCACGGTTCTGTAGCGTCGTAACCCACATTCGATATGGATATTAAGTTATAAAGCTGCCCAACGCCCAACCAAAGGAGATGTCAGTCTAGCTGTCGAGGGCAACCACTGTAGACCATGACTTTATGCCCTCAATTTGGAGGCTCATTTTGAGGCCGAGTTGAAGTGCCGACCAACTTTGTCTTATTAAACAGAAAAGTGCATCATCATTTAGTATTTTTCTATCATGGAAAATGATGGCTGAAATTTTCTTTGGTGTAACATATCTGTCAAAAATTACACTATTTTACAGACTCACGAAATGTATTTTAAATTTCTATATTTTTTCTCCATGTTAGGTAGCATTACCAACCATCCGTCAAATGTTGCTGATTGGATCTCATATGAAGCTTACCTAAATTTGTCGGATGTAGTAGTAGCAAAGACCATAAAGAGGAAATGGCGGGACACACTTTCACTCAACTGCATAACCAGAGATAAATGACGGCGTCGTCCAGAAGTCGTGTGTGCGGCTGATCATGAAGCTGGACAGATTGACATTCAACCATCCTATGGCACTGGGATGCACCTTTACTAATCTTGTTATAAGGGGAGAGATCTGCCATGTCTTTCCGATGTTTTTTGTTAGTGGTCGAAGTAAAGAAAGTAGTAATACATCTTTTTGTTGCTGTTTATTTCACTGGTTATCAATTATCTGCACAGGGCGGCTCCCCAGCGATTTCAGAGCAGATTTTCATGAACAACAGAATATAATTCTATAAAAGCAGCACAGTTTCCACAAAACTCACTTTTTTGATTTTTTTTCCAAACCAACGTCTAACAACGGTGTTAATCGAAGAAACAATCAAAAAGAATCGTTGAATTGCTCCTCGAGATTCCAGACCATCTTGAAACCAATGTACCTTGTGTCTGGACCAAGGAATTTATGTACGGGGTACCCAACTGTCAATTCTGTCGAAGTAATTAAATCAACGCAAATAATAGAAAAGTCTTCAATTGGTCAAGGAAGCTCCGATCAACGAGAGATGGATCCTTTTCTGTGAAACACGTTTGTAGATAGATATGGAGACACTGTAAAGTATTAAGCAAGAAGGGACCAATGACATGTATTTTGTAGAGTCCAAAAACATAATATTTTCCAAATAAACATGTTTCAGATGAGGACTATGACAATCCACAAAATTGGCCGAACTATTTGACATTCCATGGAGATGATTGATTCAAACACGAATGAAAGATTTGCTATGCTATTTTTTTTTTCGGCATACCAATAATTGTTCGGGTATTCCCATGATGAGCAATATATTTTGAGTATTCAAGCATCCCTCAGACAGTGTGAAGTATTTGAGCTCACCAAATCGAATACATTGTATTCCCTTCTTGCTGTGAAGCAGCTTAAATATTTCGATCGTGTCTGAGATGGGCGAACAAAAGACTACCATGTACGCCTACATATCTTCACTTAGAACTTCACAGTAATCAAAATACAAAGCACTGTAATGTTTTCCAGGAAAATAAATGCCGTCGTGTATGTTAGACATCCAAAAATGTTGGTGTCAGCGTACATTTGGTATGATGCGAAGTAGATCCTATCTACTTTTACTACTTCAACTACATAAAATGACGTCAATAAATCCAGACTATCATACCTTATCTAACGCTAAGAATCATCATGTTGCAGTATAACCTCCAGCGTTAATTGAAAACATATCTTTATCTATTACTATTATTACGGTGATAAAACGTTTTGGTTTCGTTGTTTATTTGTCTCTAGATAGAGAATGAACAACACCAAGACGCGCTGGCAGAAGGGGGGGGGATAGGATTCATCCAAGTTGAAGCGTCTTCTGGGTGATGATCCTGTATCTGACATCCAATTAATAAATACACATTGTGTTTTTTTAACCGGATCGTGTCTTCCAATCTCTACCAAATGAAATAGGGCGCTGCCACGTGGCGAACGGACCGAAATTGACGGACGAGCTTGAAAATGAAAGCTTTACCGGGACCCGGCGGCCTTGCTATAGTTCAATCGAATACCTTATATACTAAGACACGGGCTCATAGCCTATCAATTTGCTTCATCATATCAACCGCACTTGACAGTCACCAGAGGAGGGGTAGTATTTTCCCATTTTGAAATAATGCATTGAATTTCTTTGTGAAGTACATCTTCTGGATGATTCTGATTTTTTCATAGTGCGCTTCCTTGAATGCCAATAATCTCCAGCCGTCAAGAGAATGTATCACATAAATTAACAGAAATCATTCGTAGACCTGACTCTAATTAACTGCATGGTCTTTGTGTTAATATCAGAGCGATTGCCGCCCGGAGACGAGCTAAGAATTCAAACTCTGGATCCAAACTACAACGGCGAAAGGAAAGCAAATTTCTATTGGTTGAGGGTATCATCAACTCACCCAAAATGTTATTTTGCTATCGGTCCATTGGCCTCTGAACATTGACGGACACACAAGTAGAGATACTGAAAATCATAAATGACAGTATAATGTGTGCTGCAAAAAAATGTCGAACAATCGTATTCACGGTGATGAGATGATAGTAGAATTCAGGAGCATAGTCTGTCAATGGATTTCATTTGATTTTGTATCGAGACAGTTGACAAATGTTCGGGAAAATGCTCCCAAAATTCGTAATGAGGCCAATCGAATGATGCCCAATACGTGGGTGGCAGATTTTTCTGGTGGAATAATTATAGATTTTCAAAACTTGGATCATGTTATGAAGGATGTTCGAGAAGAAACGAATAAATTACCTTTGAATCGTCGTTAGGGTGATAGCGAATCGTTGAAATGTGTACCATTCGAGTACATGCAATATGTAATTGGAACTTTTAGTATAATTGTTTCTCCCTAACGTACACACCTACCTGGAAACACAGATAACAGGCAAAAGGCTTCCTAATTTTTTATTGTTTTTTTTTCTGAACCTAACTCGTTTGATGTTCATTATACTTTCACCCAAGATTTTCTCACTCAGGAGCTAGTCCCCACGCCACCCCCATATAACTTCGTCTCTGGTCCCAGGAAATGTCTGATTTACTATGAAAACGGCAAAACTATTCCTGAGCGAAACCAATGTTGTGTTGCACCTAATCCTAACATACACTTTTTTCCCTCATGAATTCATGCCGTGCCATAAACCCCATAATAAGCTGGCCGCTCATGCCGACATTGCGTCGCTTAACGATGAGTGTTTTAGTGCGCCTATGTCGTCTTTACCGCCAGAGTTCATCCAAAGAGCCAAACAGGCAAGAGCATAGCTCGGTGACAGAGGGTTCAACACATCGCATCACTCCATGATGAGGGGGCAGCATCAGGCACATAGGATCGGAAACAGAGGGTGCAACACATCGCTTCACTCCAGGCTGAGGGGGGCAGGATTCAGCACAAAGGCTCGGGGACAGAGGGTTCAACACATTGCTTCATTCCAGACTGAGGGGAGCAGGATTTAGCTCATAGGCTCGGAGACAGAGGGTTCAACACATCGCTATATTTCAGGCGGAGGGGGGTAGGATCTAGCACATTGGCTTGGGGACAGAGTGTTGAACACATCACTTCATTCCAGGCTGACTGGGGCAGGATCTACCCCATAGGCTCGTGACAGAGGGTTCAACCCACCGCTCCATTCCGGGCTGAGGGAGGGCAAGATCTAACACATAGGCTCGGGGACAGAGGTTCCAACACATCGCTTCATTCCAGGTTGAGGGGGGCAGGATCTAGCACTTAGGCTTGGGGACAGAGGGTCCAACACAACGCTTCATTGTAGGCTGTGGAGGGAAGGATCTAACACATAAGCTCTGGAACAGAGGGTTCAACACATTGCTTTTTTAATGACTGAAGGGAGCAGGATCTAGCACAAAAACTCGGGGACAAAGGGTTCAACACATCGCTTCATTCAAGCCTGAGGAGGGTAGGATCTATCACATAGGTTTGCACGCCTAAAGTTGGTCTACTACTGTTCATTCATTGGTCTCTTTGACATAGAAGTGATTACGTGTCTCATTGTCGTCACTGTCACAAAGGATTGAATCATCAATGAATGCGTCATAACAACTGATGACGAATTATCAAATATCCTTCCTATATGCCTGCTCACAAACAGGAAAAGCTCTAGAGAAACCTTTTGTTGACCTCGATGTCATAAGGTAATGTCACCTTTCATAGTTAAAAAGTCTAAAATTTAAAAGTAGTGTTTGCGTCACAAGGAAAAATGAATTAATAACGAAGCACAGTGGGGCGCTGAAACAGTTCACCGAAGATGGAGTTGTCAGAAAATATGTAAATGACAATGTACTTCTATTCTCCAATCTGCAACACCAGTAGATAAGGTCAGTTATTTTACACAATAAAAAATTCTAATCAGACGTTGTTTTTCACTTTTGTTTATCAGTACGAACGCCGTTCTTGGGAGGAGTGTCACACCGAGAGTAGTTCACTGCAGGTGTTTTGACTTTTGTTTATCAGTACGAACGCCGTTCTTGGGAGGAGTGTCACACCGAGAGTAGTTCACTGCAGGTGTTTTGGGCGTGTGCTCAAAGTGAGCGAGATTCACTGCAGGTGTTCTGGGCGTGTGCTCAAAGTGAGCGAGATTCACTGCAGGTGTTTTGGGCGTGTGCTCAAAGTGAGCGAGATTCACTGCAGGTGTTTTGGGCGTGTGCTCAAAGTGAGCGAGATTCACTGCAGGTGTTTTGGGCGTGTGCTCAAAGTGAGCGAGATTTTTCAAAGCAGGAAAATCGTTGAAGATAAAATATGAATTTTTTGCATGAGACCGTCGTGAAATGGAACATCCCAGCAATTGCCACAGGAACGTTCAATTCATATGGCATAACAATTATTGCGGAATCCATTCAAATCAGCAACGACAAATCAGCACTGAATGAAGATCTTTGGTGCCTTACAACAACAAATAAGTTTGGTAATATTCAGAATTGCCAAGATCTATAAACATGATTTATGATTTTTGTTTGAGGTCCTTTTACATTCAATATTGCACTGCCAATATTTCCATTATTACTGTGTTGACTATTTCCTAATCATTCATCCCCTCATAGTAATCAATATAATTTGCACATTGTTGCTTCTTATCATAATGAAGAAATTACTTGTCTTCTTTACTTTTCGGGAGGGAAGTTGTTCATTGGGCAGGGCGAGTTTCACTAACGATTTTATTTCTAGTAAAATGTGGGCCTTGAGACCTAAATGAGCTTGGTTCAATAAGTATACCTCCTCACTCTCTGTAAGGATTACATTTCCAGTATAATGTGGGCCTTGAGACCTAAATGAGCTTGGTTCACTAAGTAGACCTCCTCACTCTCTGTAAGGATTAAATTTCCAGTATAATGTGGGCCTTGAGACCTAAATGAGCTTGGTTCACTAAGTAGACCTCCTCACTCTCTGTAAGGATTAAATTTCCAGTATAATGTGGGCCTTGATGACCTAAATAAGCTGGGTTCACTAACTATACCTCCTCACTCATTCGTCACCGAACGTCAGTGAATAATCTTCGTTATATGAGGAAAATAATACAACATATTTGACGCAGAACTTAGTTATACCTGCAGTCATTCTTATTGTTATGATATTCATCCGGCCTTCGAGGTAATGAAGATAGGCTAGAAATGATTGCATGCGGTTTATTTCCTAGATGTTGAGGGCTCTGTCTGGGCGTTAATTATACTTACTTAATAAAAATATCAGATCACTGAAGTGTCGTATGAAAAAAAAAATAGAACATCAATTTCATTCATCAAAATATATACGGCACTTCAGGAGAGCCATACAATTTTTTTCCCGATAAACTGCGCATTGAGACTATAATCTCATCCGGCAATGACGCAAGATCAACAAAAGAACGCCCAACAGATAAGTAGCGTAACAGTTGATATCGCGCAAGGCTTGTGTGTTCTCGTGTGTTCGGTTAAAGCCTACATCAAGTGAAGCAACGAACTCCAGACTTGCATATTAAACTTGAAGCCGAAATTCCAGAGATAAACGTGGAGCTCAAGCAAAGTCCACGTATCCGATGCCAAAAAGAATGGCAGCCAATCACATTTGTCAGTTGCTAACACCTTTCGGGCACCACCTCTTCAGATAACGATGCTGAAGCTGATGAAATGAGAAAAATGAATGTTTAGCCAAATATCATAGATAGATATTATCGAGTCCATAATTATTATTGATTTTGAATATAAATTCTATTTGCCCTAATAATGAACATGGATATTTAATTCGAATTATGAAGAATAAAATAGGGTTTAGTGAAGGACTGTGCGCCAATCAGTACCACGGATAACCCTCCACAACATCCGGCGAACAATAAGGCGAAATAATCAAGCCCAATCAGAGCACGAACAATGCATCAAAGCCCTTATTGCAACAGTTTAAGCCGATCTAATGCACAACTAATGACACACAATAGGCTTGAAACGCCGGAGCTGCAACTTACGCTCGGAAGTCGCGGCCGCCCCAAGTTATGACCCCACTCCGAAGTAAAGACTCGCGGTCTTCCACTGAATTTATGCCTTGATATAAATTTATACGGAAGCAAGGCTGGCCGGCTGATGTTGTATGATTAACTGGGAGTGCTTTACTGCAGTTCGCCTATAAACATTGGCTCAATTTGATGGCGACAATAGAAAAATTTGGCTCGTCAAGTGAGCCAAACAACGCGAGCCCAGCGCTCAGGCTCGGTCGGTAGGCAGGAGGTAGGGAAACTGCGAGAGGCGTTCGCTATGACCTGAGAACGGAGGCAAAGAGAAAACCGCGAGGGCCTGATGCGCTGTTCAGGATTAGAAATAAGAAATTGCATTGGTGAGAAGTTTAAACAAAAAAAAAACACGGAGCGGTGATCACAAATATAACTGAAAAATCGGCTTCGGCAGACCTTATGCAACATAGTGATACAGTGGAAATTTGAGTCCGATTGCACTAACGGTTTATCTCATTATCTCAGTGTTTGGGAACGGCACTATACGACGGTACAAACCGTTAACTTCAGAAGACGCATTTGAAGTATCATTGACGGGACAATGATACTCTGAATGCAACAATTATGGATTAATAAAAACGGGCGCATTATGGTGCGATGTTTCCGGTGTTCTTGGGTTGGAGGGCCAATCCGGCAGCAACATACCGAGTATAAAGGATTGCAATAGCGTGACATTTACTGAAGTTTTTGAACCCCGTTGATAGAGTTGTTTTTCAAACCTTATGACGGATGCTCGAAACAAGTTAAAAAAATTACATGTCTCGATTCCAGTGCTTACATCGCCTTGTAGAAGGAGCAAACACAATTGGAAAAGTACCTGAAGTGTCTTTGATGCAGTGACACTGGCAAGTGAACCCTCAAGTGGCCTAGTGGTTGCTGGTGCAAGTGAAGCATGTATTGACAAGTGAAAAACAAATAGTATAGTCGTTACTGAACGTTGTGGCAAGTGATAGTGGCAAGTGCTGCTGGTGGAACAGCAAATTACGGAACAGCAAATTACTTAAGCGCTGCTGGTTGTATGTCTAGCATAATATCAAATAAACTAGTGGGTGCTGATTGTTTGTGCAAGTGAAGCAACAAATCACCAAGTCGCAGCTGGTCAATATTCCAACAACAGAAAAGGATGGATAATAGCTACGTGAACTAATGGCTTTCATTTCCACTCTACAGAAGTAGTTAAAGAGACCTTCAAACTTCAGAAAGTTCTTGTGCTGTCAATCAATTAGTGTTCTTATTACATTTTGCAGGTCGACCAGGAGAGCCTAAACGAATTTACTTTCATTGATGCCCATCTTCATTTTTTTGATCCATCTTTCAGTACATGTCAAGTGGACGCACCGTATGTGATATGCCAATAACTATAAATTTCAAAAACTAATTTATAAGACGACATGTCAGCGAGTGCCCTTTGTTCTATTAAGCAATCAGTTTTTTGGAATGGAAAATAATAGTCGTATCAAAATATGGCGTCTCAGTTGGACCTTCTCAACGATACTACAAACATATACTGAAGTTTCGCCACTTTTTTACCATCAAGTCGTTGCCAGCGACCAATACGACAGGAATTGGTGCAATCCTGAAGTCAGAGCAGGCAGCAGCTCTGATGACCAGTGATACCAGTTAACCATTACCTTGCGCAGAAGTAAAAAAAAAATATGAGGAATAAAACACTACAGATAACACGGGGAAAACCAAATCGGTGTTCAAAGATAAAACTAGCAAACTTTTTTTACCTTAGGAAGCACCACGAAGAAGTAATTTGAATTAGAGAGTATTGACGGAAGACAGAACCATCACTCAGCTGTGGCTGGTCGTAGTTCTTAGTGAATTAATAAGTTACCACTTTGTTGACTGTACTTGTGGTTTGCGAAGAAACAAATTAGCCAGTTACTGTTAGCGTAACTAGATAGTGCTGAAGAAAAATCCAAGTATTAGCTAATTATATATATACAT
>SDVV010006923.1:0-18108 GCA_016164225.1 Gammarus roeselii
CCCCTCCAGCAGGTCCACATCAAGTGGGGAGCAGCAGTGCCGGGGGAGGCCAGCACAGCCATGCGCGCCAGTATGCTGTTGAGAACAGCAATGTTAACACAGGTATAGGAACTGGAATTAGTGCGCACTATTGGCTATCACATGAACCATCCGCATGCATGACATAAACAAGACAAAAAAAAAAAAAAATAACAAACAAATTCCAGAACAGCACACTGTACAACAAAGAAGCAACACATCAGGACAGGCACAAACACACACCCACACACTTGCTTTAACCTTACAACTTTAGTCTAGAAGATAAGATTTGTAACCACTGCCATGTCAATCATCAAAATCACAGTGTTGGGAGAGATGAGAAGATCTCCTTTGTTTCCCTGGACAGGAAAGTGTGGCAGTTGTTAGCTTCTGTCTGTGTTCCAAAAATGTTTTTCACTGGATTGCTTGTACGTGTTGAATAGGAACTACCAAAATTTTTCCATTAATTCTCATAAAAAGTCTAGTATGATGAACACAGGCCAGGTTCCGTGCCTGTTTGTTGTTTGGTGCCTGTTTATTGTGCTTGTTGTTTGGTGCTTACCTTAAAACTATAAAGATATGACAACTTGGTGTTGGTACTCTCCAGTCTGCAGAAACCGCATTGGCTGTTTCCGGTTATCAATTGTGGAATACAATTTGTTGCCACATCACCCACAAATGCATGGCTGTCTCCACAAAGTTTATGTTGAACTGTCGCCGTCTTTGCAAAGTTCTTGTTGAACCGTCACAGTCTCCTAACTGCTTTTTTTCTAGGTGTTGCCAACAAACAATCATGACGATTAGATGATACTGTATTTTAACCACCGTAACTGCTTAGGCAGTTACGGTGGTCCCTGTGGTCAGTATTTTTTTTAGCAATTTATTTTTACCTGACTATTTTGAAATACCTTAATTTATTTATTTTTAAATCTTGATCCTTACCATCTTCTCTGACTGGATGATAATATGAACAACAGAATCCACACATTTTATTTTTTGAGTAATTGCATTATTGTAAGACAGATACCTTATTTATGGTTAAGTGAGCACGGCCATCTTGGTGGTCCATAAACTTATCGTCACAGTGGCTAAGTCATCCAGGTCTCTATTTTCTATAGCTAAACTACCTTAATTCCCTATTCTCATAGTAGGTTTATTTATCACTATCTTAAATACTCTGATGATAAATTCTTAATCTCAAACTTAGGGTCACATTGCTGGTATATTCCCGGTTGGTATCTTCTCATCCTGTTTTAGGGCACTTCACAGAGCTACAGGTCTACTCCCAACAACAGCAAAAATCAACTGCCCTATTTCTCCCGCAGTGGGAGAAACAGCACTTCACCCCCTCTGGCGGTTGCCATGTTCTTTGTTTACCTTTTGACCAAACAGGAAGCTTACCAAAATGTAGCTACTTGACTAATGCATTATACTAATATTTAGATTAAATCAAATGAAGTGATTTACCATCAATCATTATTATATGTTTTACTTCATGCATATATATTGCCTATCAAGATATTTAAAAAGCATGCAGTGTTGGCAAGCAAAAGGGACAAGGCAAGAGAGGGGGTGAAGGTGGATTGTGGTTCCACGACTCTCATTTGGCCCAGGCATGCCTAGAAACACCGCTGGACATATTCCTATGAAACACACACACACACGTTTAAACAATGGAATGTCTCAGTTGGCAGGGTAGCGTCGACCGGGGTGACTCCCCGCAGTCCGCAACACAGGGTGACTTCCGGCACCCCCCTTTTGGGCACCAGGATGTGGGAAATGTCACTGTTTGACTACGGGGCTTGAAAGAGCAGGTCTTTGTTAGTAAGTATCAGCCACTTATAATATAAATTTGATGCGCACTAAGAATTTATGAAAAATTGCCAAAATTGTGTGTTTTTCAGGTCCCTGATAATTTTGGTCAAGATAAATCAACATTCCGCAAACTTTGATGCTGTGGCAAGAGTTCGCATTGGATTAAGGCCAGATTTGATGGTGATACTCAGAATATGATGTAGTTCGTTGCGTAAGAAGGATTTTGGAAAGAAATGTAATCTCATGTAGATATATACAAGTATACAACTGTGGGGAGTCGCCCCAGGTGAAAAAACGATCAGGGGTGATTCCCTTCACATATTTTGTTACTAAATATCTTAGTTTTTCTTCAATGAAAATTAGTTAAATGCTATTCTTCACACATATAATGACATCTGGAAGTAAATGACCCACAATAATGACACCACAGCTAATTTTAAATGCGTAATTGATTATATCATGACCCCATGTTTATAACACATGGTGACAAGTTTAGGCCTAAGTGTTAACTTATGTTTAATGCCCAGGAACAATATTTTTTTATCATATTTACCTATCAAGATTACACTCCCTTACCTAGCATGACTTGTATGCATGTTAATGCAATAAGTTTGCCATAGAATTGACAAAATACATCTTTTACTTGTTTGTTTTTACGTAATATTTGCTCATTTACTGATATTTTAGGGTCATAATTAAATTAGGATTTGAAGAAATGGCTTCCAGTAAAGTTAGGTTGCAATTATTGAAGAAAAACTTCATTTCCTATGGCAAAATCAGGAAAAAAATCCTTTGACAGTCTGGTATGACAGCAGCAAAAGACGAACATCAAGAACAGCTGTCACAGATGTAATATCTTACATAACATTTTATTTTAAGCAACTGATATGTACTAATATAGGCATACTCTTTTGATTGAGACTCACAAACTTTTAATTTGCATTTCCATAATTGATAAATGGGGGCTGCAAGAAGTCACTCCGTTTGGTGCGGGAAAACACCCCCAATTGGGAGTTATGGCTTGCCGCACGTTTTTTTGTAAATTACTTCTTTTTGGTTGATGGTAGATTATTGAAACTTACTGTGCTTCATGATCCTTATTGTGGGTGTCTGCACTTCTTGACCCGGCGACCTCATTACCGCTTGAAGTCAGGATTGTCAAATAGGCGGCAGGTCGTCCAGGCCAGTATAGGCTTGTTGGGTCTACCAGGGTACAGGACCACAAGAACTCTCAAAAATGCAGCACACCAGGTTTTGATAAAAATAGGGGAAAAACCCAACTAATATTCACCACTTTATATTCAGTAAACATCGCAGTTCTGAAAAGCCCTTCAAGGCTACACTTCTAATAACAAACAGAAAGTGACGGAGCAATCAAGAAATAAGTAAGGAGCCGACAGAGACATGGGCTGACCTCTTTTGGTGACAGCTCTAGATCAACTGCCGGTCTGCCCACTAGTGCATCTCTATTTAGCCAACCGGCCAGGCCCCTTCCTTCAAGAAAATTGAATAAATAATCATTATTATAAATACCGCCAAAAATGAGTGTAATGAACAATGAAAATTAATAAAACCTTAAGTGCATAAATAATAAGTAATAATCATTAATGGGGTTCTAATTTAGAATTTATTTGAATCAACTTAAGGTTACTGGAACCCCTCCCATGTAGGACAAGGATCCAAAACATTGTGGTGGGAAAATCATAAGTCTGGTTTTCCAGACCAGACATCACAGAGGGAGCAGCCAGTAGGTTAGTGGGGCTGAATATGGATGATTTATTATAATTAAAAGCACGGCCTCAGCCCCCACATTATAGTAGCTATACACACCGTAATACAAAGTTTCTCGGCCATTACACATACTTTTTGAGTTATTTCAAAGTATGCGGGGTCACCCCGGTTGATGCTATGAGAAATATTTCCCTCAGTCCCCATCGCCACTTGGGGATCCTTATTGACATGAAATTGATCAAATGAGTAACAAGTTGAACAAGATGTTTAATTTCATTATTAATACTAATCATGACACTAATACTCTAGATATATTTAGGATATAGCTAGTGGGAAATTAGGTTTGGTTTAAAAAGTTGTAAATGCATTCATATATAGCTAGCTATGGAGCTGCCAGAAAACACTGGAGTTTGTAGACGGTAGGTATAGTTATGATTATGTAGATTGGTATCATGCAGGTTATATCATGAGGTATCTAGTTCCAATTCAAGATAAACCTATAAGTAAATTTCACTCCATTTGAGCACATTTGCTGATACGATTGAACTTTTGTCTCAAAGTATGAACATCGAATATACTTTTGTTTAAAATATACTGTCAAATATGTCAAACAAGTTTACCGATGGATAATTATTGACGTGACCTCATTCACAGTAGAGTCATCCTACAGTCCAATGTGAGCAATGGCAAAATGCCTACCCAAGCTGTTCAAGAGACAAGGTTGTGGAGCCCGCCAAACCAGCACCAATTCTGCACCTGCCAACTGCTGGGGTTTCACCTCAGGGGGATGGCCTCTGGGATAAGATAAAATTAAGAGCTTCCTCTCAGGGACCACGCTACTACCTGGGGCTCCACCTCTGGGCTGAATGAGAACACACCAACTGGGCGTCTCCACCTACTGGGCTTCGCAACCAATAAAATCTCCTCCGGCTTCCTGTTTGTTTCCTCTGGGTTCGGCAAGCACAGTGCCGTGCCAGAACACGTCTCCACTTCCAGGCAACATCACACACCTTTGCGACACCCACCCCCAGACCATGGATAGCAAGGAAACTTACCTTGGCGCCTCACCCTTTACATGGACTAGAGACTGTTCCTGAACAGCTGAATAGACTGAAACAGGAGTGGGTTCACATGCTGAAGATGCCTAAGATGAACCTGCAAACATCAGGCCATAAGTTGGCCATTTGATGAATACCTGAACATCCCCAGATCCCCAGTGCGGCCCACCTATCTCAAGTCTAGGCTGGGAAAGCACAAGGGAGCCATGCTCACAATCCCTCCCTACTAAGCCAAATCCCAGGGTGGTCAAGCGGTGGTCTATCCCACTTCTGACTCCAATTGAGGGTGCCTGCACTTCTTGACCCGGCGACCCCACTACTGCTCAAAGTCAGGATGGTCACAGAGGCGGCAGGTCGTGCAGGCCAGTATAGGCTTGTTGGGTCTACTGGGGTACAGGACAACACAAGAACTCCCAAATGCCACACTCCAGGTTTTGATATAATAATAAATAGGGCTAAAAACCAGTCATATCTTCACCACTTTATATTCAATAAAAATAGTTCTGAAAAGAACTTCAGGCTTACACTCAACATTAAAGTTTACCATGCTAGTGATGCACACTATGTCCAGTCATTGGCGGAACTGCAACAAAATATCACAGCAGACAATGGTAAACAACTGGCGGTACTAGAAGCAAATAAGAGTCAATGGGGAGCAAGGGAAGGAGCCAATAGAAGCACATGCTGACCACTCTCGGTGATTGCTTTAGATCAACTGCCGGCTTGTCCACTAGTGCATCTCTATATTGTCTACCGGCCATGCTCCTTCCTTCATGAAAATCAAACAAATAATTAATATAATGAATATTGCGAAAAATAAGTGAAGTGAACGATGATAATTAATAAAACCTCAACTGCAATAGAAATAATGAATTATAATTTTATTGTGACTAATTAGGAAATGAACTGAACTTTGCTGAATGTTACTGGAGCCCCTCCCATGTTGTGAGACAAGGATCCCAATATTGTGGTGGGAAAACCACCACTCTGGTGTTCCTAACCAGACGTCACAGAGAGAGGAGCCAGAAGTAAGTGGGGCAGAATAACTAGAATTTAATATTAATAAAACACTGCTTCAGCCCCCACAAAGCAGAAAAAAAGTTGAACAAAATAACAGCAATAACATCAATCAAAAACAAGCAACAGGACATCACACTGCAGAACAGCCAATAGGACTGGAAGCACAACAAATGCCTAGCTCTGCCCATCCCATCTTGAAAGCAGAAATGGTAGACTATTCAACAACACCAGCAGCCAGCTCATTCCAAATTCTAATCCATCAAACAATGAAAAACCTCCTTGCCACATCCACAGAGCAGCCGGGCACCAAGAGCTTGTGCAAATGTCCCCGTGCCCTACCAATCAGCAACCTTTGGAACAGAATGGACGAATCAAAACCCTCTGTCACAACACAAAACTTAGACATTACAGCATTGGTTAAACCTGAACTACAGGAGTTCTGGTGAGGATTGGCTCTTGTACACTGACCCAACCCATCAACCTGCTTGATTACCCTTCCAATGAATTAGTAAAAGTGATTTAATATTCCCCTTACTATTTCTCTAGTCAGTATTTTATATTTACCTTCGATTCAAACAAAGATTGGTGCTAATTTTGTTGAAGGCAGTCATGCATTTCCTCTAGTGTTGTGGATGCGTTGTCTCTAACATAGCGTGTGTGCTGCTTTTGCTGATGAATACTTCTCCGGCCATGTAGCAATTACAACAATTACAACATGATGTCACAGCGCAGCCTCCGCTTATGATGTCACAGCTCAGCCTCCGCTTATGATGTCACAGCTCAGCCACCATGCTGATGTTATGTTCCAACTAACGCTTCTGAGGTCACACACCTGTTGTTATTATTCACTTGCCAAACTCCTTAATTGACAGGGACTTTGTCTCCTGTTTACATAGGCAACCTTATTAAATTTAATTTACCAACAATTGACTGGTCCTTGGACCTAATTGATTGCTTCAATCAACCAATGGATAATGCAATGTTTTTTACTCTCATCTCATAAATGTTTGCAGTGGTTAATGGAGCTTTTATACTGCCTGACAATATACCGGATCTTCTGACATCTGAGGATGATCCTCTTGGTGAGGTGTTTGTGTTGCCACCACTGCCTTGCTGCCAGCATTCTCCTGTTTTGGTCAAGTATATCTTCAGTGGGATAGGGCCGGAGCGCCCGCTGGCCATGGTGGACATACGTATTTGGCACAAGGGGAAGGATGACAGAATTTTGGATACTTTGTCCCAGACTGACCAGGGGCTAGAATTAAGCTATTCTTCAGTGAGTGAATATTTTTCATCTCTACAGTCAGTCTTGTTGTCACTCATTGATAAATTCATATATCTCATGCCTGTTTGTTCTGGCACCCCCTGCTCTAGCCTGAGAGAGATCAGAGGCATGGCTTGCATACAAGCGGGTAAAGGGGGACAGAAGGTTGCAATTCAGCCAGTCCTCTTGAAAGATTACACATATATTTTGAGCTGTATTGGCACTAAAGAAATATTTTCTTTGATTCCTGTAAGATGTACAAGTCAAATTTACTAAACAGGTCAGATAACTTTGAGCTGTTCTATGCTTAGTCATGTATCTCACTTTTGTAGCCCCTCACAGCCCCAACAGCCCCGCCAACAGGGCACGCAGGCACAGGAGGCAGTACACCTTAGCGCGCCAGCAATCAGAAAGAACAATACAGCACAAGCACTGCAGCAGGGCGCTGGTTGGAATGCGCCTAATAAATCGAAAGAAAACATCACACAAAAGACAGTCAATTACTGCACACAACTGTCAGCAACACAAACAAAGCCACAAGATCACATCAAATTAGGCCTAGCAAAACTCATACAACACTGCCCTCAACTCCTCCGCCAAGGCCCTCTCAAAGCCGCAAAGTAGATCACACTGCACCACATCAGCGGGCAGCCGGTTCCAAATCTGCATTCAGCAAAAATGAAAGAATCTGCAATTATAGTCTGTATGACAGCGAGGAACCACCAGCTTGAAACAATGCCCACGTGTGCCAACATCCAGAGCTCTCTCAAGCAGAGCAGACAAACCTGAATCAACAGAACAAGATCTGAACCTGAAAACCTCCCCCTCACAGAAAACAACTGCATTGCTTTAAGCTGTTCACCCCACTCCACCCAGCCCATCAATTATCCTGGTACACCTTCTCTGCACAGACTCCAACAATCTCAGATCCTCCAAATATCCCACATGCCACACACATGAGAAATAGTCTAAGATGGGTCCTATATGAGTAATAAACAAAGAGACCATGAAAACAGAACTCCTATTGACAGTAGAGCAAAGCAGACTGGTCACCAGAGTGGAAGCTTTTCTTACAACACTCCTCACATGAGGATGGAACCAGAGCCTTGAGTCAACAAGCACTCCCAAGTCCCTGAAGGGATCAACAAGCTCAAGTACCATACCATTTAATTTGTAAGCAATTCTATCATCAATCTGCTTCAATTCAAGACTGCCACTGTTGAAATGTATAAAGACACTTGTCAATGTTCAACAAGAGATTCCATTACAATGGCACAGACTGCATCAAATCCAGATCCCTCTGCAAGGAAGACACACCCAGGCAAACTGCTTGTGCATCGCGGGGGAAACTCAAATAGATTTTGAAGTCATCAACAAAGGCCTTCCACTCAGAAGCCACACCTGCTGCAACATGATTGACTTATAGCAGGAAAAAAGAGTGGACCCAGTACAGAACCCTGGAGCACACCACTTGTCACTTCCCAGAAGTCACTGACAACTCCCCCCACAGAAAAACACATTCGCCTCCCTATCAGAAAATTACGAATCCAATCCAACTGTCCACCCGAAATACCCACAAATCTCAGTTTGTCCAACAAAACTAAGTGACTGACAACATCAAACACTTTAGAGAATACCAAAAAGACCACATCAACAACTATTCCTTCATCTACCCGATTAGCAACCTCACCATAAGTAAGCAAATGTTGGTCTTCAGTGCTCCTTATCACCCTGAAACCAAATTGACCCTCGGACAAAATGCCAGAATCTTCCAGAAAAGAGACCAACTGGGACACAATAACCTGCTCCAGCACCTTACAGGAAACAGAAGCAAGACTCACAGGTTGGTAATTGAGAGGGTTACTTCTTGAACCAGACTTGAATATATTAACAACACGAGATTCCTTCCAGGCCTGTCTGGTAAAACTCCCAGGCCTAATGATTTTGCAAAAATCAGAGACAAGGGCAATGACAGCTGCCAAGAACATGATTCCGAAACGCCAGAGAGAATGCCATTAGGTACAGGAGCAGAAGATGAGTCTAAACCATCCCAAACCTGGGATGGTTTACCTCTGACCAGCAACAATCTCACCAGATGGAAGCTTCAAAGGACCAACAGAAGGACAGCCCTTCTTCCTTCCTGTGATATAGGAGTGAAACATCTTGGGAGTAACAGAGAAGTTGTCTGCTAATTTCTGTTCATACAGACACTGGCTGTGGCGTGAAAAATGTCTGTACTCAAAATTAGGCCCACTAAATCTCTGCAAGGACGCCAACACCTCCTCATGCCGCCTACCGAGCTCCCCCCTCAAAAGCTTATGCTGCCTTTAAGCCCTAGATCTACTCGTCATCAGTTCTTTAGGAGGACCCCGCAACCAGCTTGGTCGTGAAGCAGTCTCGAGTGGGAACAAACTTGTCCACAAGTGAATGGACAATTGTCTGAAACAAACTAAAATTCTCCTCCCTAGTGCCATACAGACTCATAATGCCAGTCAACAACCTCTAAAACCTCTCTCATGCTCCTGTTATCACCACGAGACCACATAACTGATTTCAAACCAGGATTCACTGCAACATCATTTGTCTGGAAGATATACTCCACCAAGACAGAGGCATGGTGGCAGCCCAGAAGAGAAGGCAAAACCGCCACAGAAGACACCCGATTCTCCTCCATAGTCAACACCAGATCAAGAATGCTACCCAAATCAACAAAAGTACCGTCCCTCTCCCACCGAGTGAAACACTCAGTAAACAGGAAATCAATGGGAGGGATATAATTAGTAAAAAGTCTGCAGACCAATCCAATGAAGGCAAGTTGAAATCACCAAGAATACTAACCTCTCTGCCAACACAGAACTCCAGCAAGAATTCAATCAGTTGAGCATTCTCCTCAGCTGAGTAGGAGGGTGGGTGGTAAGCCACCACAACCAAAACATCTCAATCAATGAGGAAAATGGCAGCAATATTGGGTAAAGTCACCTCAATTGGCACAACTTCAAATTGTTTGCAATTACAAACAGGCTTCATGCTTCTTCACTTCCCACACCACATCTCCCTCACCAGCTGAAACCCTGGCAAATCAACAAAGGACAAGGGCACTGAAGAAGTCAACCATGACTCCCTCAAGCCCACCAACTGCAAATCCCACCGCTGCACCATATTACCAACAAAAGGACCTTATTCAATAGAGAATTCAAATTGACACAGCACAACCTCATGAAGGAGAAATTCATCTGCAAAGACTGACTGGCTAGTTTGAAGCTCTTCCTCCGCGGCCACCCGGCATGCCAAGGATACCAGTCAGAGCTCCACGGCCACCACCATCAAAGCTACGACCTCCCCCAAGCACCACCACCGCGGCTCCCAACCCCACCTCGGCCGCACCGCGTACTCCGGCATCACCGCGACCGCCAGCACCATCGCGGCCGTCAGCACCAACGCGGCCGTCAGCAACACCCCGGGCGCCAGCACCTCCCCCGCCTCCAGTCCTCCCGCGACCATCAACACCGCCCCGGCTATCAGCATCGCCGCGGCTACCAACCCACGCTCACGGCTCCCAACACCACGACCCACCACCGCGGTCGCCCCAGCGCGACCGCCACCGCCTTGATATACACCAGCCAGTGCACAACCAGAGGAATCCCCCAGAAACGACAACCGGCCCACTCGGACCAGCACCAGGATCAGCCCTTTGTCCCGCAGCTGCCCCTAAGAATTCACTTCTCTACATTCCATCACCCTCTGATGCATTAAGAGCAGCATGCGGGACAGCAACTCACCTCTTTGCCTATAAGTTAGGTCTTTCTGAATATAAAGACTCCTGAAACCCTCAAGCTCTTCAGCCTAGGAGCTTGCGAGAGCAGGTTGTATCTCACCTTGGTATCTCACCTTTGTATCTCACCTTTGTAGCCCCCCACAAAATCAACAGCCCTGCCAACAGGGCACGCAGGCATGGGAGGCAGTACACCTCAGCGCGCCAGCAATCAATAAGAGCATCACAGTACAAGCACTGCAGCAGAACGCTGGTCAGAATGCGCTCAATAGGTTCAAAGAAAACAAAACAACGAAGACAGTCAACAGCTGTCAGCAACACAAACAAAGCCACAATATCTCATCAAATTGAGTCTAGCAAAACTCATACAACACTGCCCCCAATTCCTCTGCCAGGGCCCTCTTGAAGCCGCAAAGTGAATCACACTGCACCACATCAGCGGGCAGCTGGTTCCAAATCTGCACACAGCGAGAATAAAAGAATCTGCGTTTAAAGACCGTCTGAGAGCAAGGAACCACCAACTTGAAAGAATGTCTGCATGTGCCAACATTGGGAGCTCTCTCAAACAGAGCAGACAAACCTGAATCAACAGAACAATGAAAAATCTTCCAACACTTCTCAAGATCTGAACGCAACAACCTCCCCCTCACAGAAAACAACTGCATTGCTTTGAGCCGCTCACCATAGTCCACTCCACCCAGCCCATCAATCTCCTTGGTCCACCTTATTCACAGCGTGTCAGGTTATTGCTCTTGAAATCAGTGGCACTCTGGCTAAAAGTGGTGTTCACCTCTTATGCAAGTGTCTTGCCTCTCCCAACTCAAGTACAGTCGTCTCTGCTCTCACAGCCCTTATTTGCTTGCAACAGCAGGACCAGGAGGCCTAAGGCTGTAAGTGTTGGAGACGAGGTGAGGGTGAGAGACAGAAAAGATCTCAAGATGTACGAGTGTATTGTGCTTGACGTGAGCCAAGAAGAAGAGTAGTGCGAAATTCATTACAAAGGATGGGAGAGCACTCACAACGAGTGGATCTTGATGGACAGCTCTTGCATCCATTATGATGAAGAAACAGAAGTGTCAGAGTGGCATCACTGTAGCCTACGGTTGCGGTGGCGGAAGTTCATTGAAGGACCAGCGTCAACGGAGGCTTCCCACCTACACCTTTCTAGTCCAAAAAACATGAGGCAGCAGCAGCGTGTAAGTCTTGGACCTTTACTGGGAGGAGTTTTCTGGCTGCTGGAGGGGACTCAGTGGGGACTGTTCATTCTGTGATGCCGTTCTTTTGGGTGGCTTTGTTTCTTGTTTGGTCTGCCGCAGGAAATTTTGAGCTGGTGTGTCTTGTCTCAGGGTAGAGGAGGATGCTGTTAGTTGTCTTTTGACTGATACTGGTGGAGCTGTGCAGTATTTTTGTTGCAGGTGTAGATGTTTTGGTAGAACCAGTTCTTCTTGTGTTCCTGGCAAGGAGACTGGACTTGTCATCTTTCAATCAGTTGTTGGTTGGTGTTGGATCACTTGCCAAAAGAGTTGATTAGATGCCAAGGAGAATTGAGTTGGCATCTGGCAGTCATTCTGTCAACAAGCCACTTGATGGGTCCATGGCCTACAAAGCTACAGTTTCTAGTGAAGGGATTTGTGCAGAATTGAGAGATATGTGCGAACAGGAACGCCGTCAAGACTCTATTGACCGCAGAGGTTTCCAGACTGGCAGTGCTGAGGGTGTGGAGGAGAAATTTGCTTGGCCCTGGACATTGGAGAAGTTGTGCTCTGTGGACTTGTGAGGATCGGCGAAACCAGCTTGTTTTGAGCTAAAGTTCTGGATTTTGATTGAAGGAGGATGCTGCTAGGTGGTGCCAATAATTTAGGGTTCTTAGATGAGATCAAGTCTGTTTTCATACAAAGAGACTTGACCTACAGACAGTGACAGGAGATTATTGCATGAAAGGCTGCTGTTGGTGGTGGGACAACTGCTGCAAACCGGTGTGCAGCTGGGGGCGGAGGTGGTGACATTGCTGGTGGTCGTGCTGGGGTCTTCGTGTTTGTGCTAATGACTGCTATAATGGTGTTGGTGGCCACGGGGCCGGTTCTGGTGTCCGCGGAGGCGGTTCTGGTGTCCGCGGAGGCGGTTCTGGTGTCCGCGGAGGCGGTTCTGGTGTCCTTGGAGGCGTTTCTGGTGTCATCAGAGGCAGTTCTGGTGTCCGCGGAGGCGGTTCTGGTGTCCGCGGAGGCGGTTCTGGTGTCCGCTTAGGCGGTTCTGGTGTCCGCGGAGGCGGTTCTGGTGTCCGCGGAGGCGGTTCTTTTGTCCGCGGAGGCGGTTCTGGTGTCCGCGGAGGCGGTTCTGGCGTCCGCGGAGGCGGTTCTGGCGTCCGCGGAGGCGGTTTTGGCGTCCGCGGAGGCGGTCACTATTCTGGTGACCGCGGTGGCGGTCACTATTCTGGTGACCGCGGTGGCGGCTCTGGTGGCCGCGGTGTCGGCTCTTGTGGACGCGGTGTCGGCTCTGGTGGCTGCTTTTTGCCGTGGAGGTGGCGCTGCGGATGTTGAGTCCATCAATTGCCGAGGGTCTCTGCAGTCGTCAGTCTTCCAGCTTTCATTGCTGAAGATTGGCCAGGCAAATGATAATAGTCTTACCTCAAAATAGATTTTATTTCAGATCTTATCTAATAAAATAGGCTGGAGGTGTTTGTGGTTAGTGAGACCTGGCATGTAAGCTTAGTTTGCTCTTCTTTTGTTGAGGTTTATGGGTTTTCTGTTGTAAGAGGAGATTTGCATACGGGAGTGAGAAAACATGGTATTTGTATATATTTGAGAAAAAAACACTGAAGTATGAGGTGGTTAATCTGGACTTTCCAAATGTAGCAGCAGTTTCTCTGGTTAAACTTGATGTGTGGATTTTGGCGGTTTATAGACCTTAATCATATGGTGATCAGGAAAATCTTTATCTGATAAGTTTGATTAGTGACTTCTGTGTTGGTTGTGAGGTGGTCCTGTTGTGGGATTGCAACCTGCCCTCGTTGAAGTGGTCAGATGAGTTGGTGCAAGGAGAGAATGGTGACTTGATGGATCAACTGTTAATGGATTGTTTCCACCTTGTGGCTTGCATCACTGGGTGAGGGAGCAGACTTTTCTCTTGTCTGGCAACATTCTGGATTTATTTTTTACTTTCTAGCCAGATCCTGTTGAGGATGTTGTTGTTTTGGCTCTTTTTCCAAGGTGTGCTCACTTGCCGGTTATTTGTGATTATTTGTTTGTGAATGTCTTGGAGCCTTCATAACTGGTGAGATGGATGATGCTGTGAGATGTCATTACTGATGAGATGGACGATGTGTGATAATGCTGATGGTTGATGTGATTAAAGATGCCCATCTTCTCCAACACAAAGAAGAAGAGCACTTGCCTCACTATCAGGGAGAGTGAAAATGTTGTGCTCAACAAAAGGTATGAGAGGCCCATCTAACACATGCTTGACATCAAGAAGACTTTGATTTCTGGTTTTGCAGGCTTGTACCATGTCCGCTTATTAGGGTCGCTGCCTATGGCTTTCTGTTAAAGGAAGCTTACTTTTCACTTTGGTTGTCTGTTCATTGGATTCAATTGTGTGGACAATCTTTCCCCAAAAGTATCTTAAGTTGTGGCACAGTGTAAATTATCGCTACGTATTTGTTGACAAATTCCTTAGGAATTGAAGCTTATTCCCGTGTTTTGTTGTCTGTCTGTAAATGTGGTGTCTTCATGTTGGATGTCTGAATGGCTTTTGTTGAGAAAATGTCGGATGATGTCCTCTTCACAGCAGTCTCAATACTCCTGTGGGGGCTGAGGCCGTGCTTTATTTATACAAAATTCTCTGTATTCAGCCCCACTGACTTACCGGCTCCTCCCTCTGTGATGTCTGGTTTGGAAAAGCAGACTGGTGATTTTTCCACCACAATGTTGGGGCCATTGTCTCACATGAGGGGGTTCTAGTAACCTTAAGCAATTTCAGTCAAATTCTCAATTAGAGCCCCAATAATGATTATTACTAATTATTTATATTTCACTTTAGGTTTTATTGATTATCATTGTTCATTTCACTTATTTTTGGTGATATTTATTGTATTAATTATTTATTAGATTTTCATGATGGAAGGGGCGTGGCCAGTTGGCTATATAGAGATGCACTTGTGGGAGAACCGGCAGTTTATCTAGAGCTGTCCCTGAAAGAGGTCAGCCCATGCCTCTGTTGGCTCCTTCCGTCACTCCTTACTTATTTCCTTCATTGCTCCGTCACTCTACGTTTGCCATACCGCTCTTCTGTTATGATGCGGTACCGCCAGTGACTGAATATTGTGTGCGTTACTAGCGCGGTGAACCCTGTATTCAAAGTGAAGCTTTGAAGTGTTTTTTTTCTGAACTGAGTTGTATTGAATATAAAGTGGTGAATATTAATCTGGTTTTTAACCTATTTATATTGAAACCTGGTGTGTGGCGTTTTGTGTGAGTTACTGTGTGGTCCTGTACCCCGGTTGACCCACCAAGCCTATACTGGCCTGGACAACCTGCCGCCTCTGTGACCATCCTGACTTCGAGCGGTAGTGGGGTCTCCGGGTCAAGAAGTGCAGGCACCCACACTCCACACAAATGCAGTCATGGCGTCGGAGTCCATGTCTTTGTATGTCATCATTCATCTTGGTTGTAGTCTTCTTATGTTTTTTTTTGGCTGCTGTTGATTTCTTCACAGCCATTTTCTTTGTTTTCCACTCACTGAGCATGAGTTATCACTTGAGTGCTCATAAGGATAATTTAGCCATTTTTTGTAGCCTGCCCATCACTCCTTCCCCTTGATTGAAGAACCTCCTCAATGCTTTTAGCCAGCTTACTGGTGGTACCCTGGTCTTCATATTCCAATTCATGAACAAATTGGAAAATTTTCATGCCTTCTGGAGCCAGGCTTTTCAGCTTGCCAAAAACCGCAAGGGGTTGTCTTTGTCGTGATTGTGCTGGGAAGGCAAAAGAGAGTGCCTGTTAGTTGGGTGTAGAAGCTCTGAGTTGTGGAGTTGTGAATGGTGTTTTCCAAAAACTGCATCCAGATCGAGGCTCAGGTTCCGGCTCCTCTTGCATTGGTGTTGCAGTTTCTGTTTTGGCAGCAGCTTCTAATTGCCCTTCACGTTCTAATTGCCCTTCAGCTTCTAAATTCCCTTCTTCATTGTAAAACCAAGGCTGGTCATTGTCGTCTTTTGGTTTTCTGTTGTCAACCCATCTGCAATAGGTTTCTAGTTTGGTCTATATTAGATTTGCTCCTATCGATTGCCTGGAAGCCTGCTTTGATCTTGTCAGGTGACAGCCCCTTGCGCCAGATAGAGTAAAGCTTGTTCACAAGATGTGACTTGCAAAGAGGCTCTCTTCCACCGGTTTTGTGCATGCAATCGTGGAGTATCTTCTCGTAGTGGACCTTTAGAGAAGCAAAACATGCAACATCCAAGGGTTGGAGTAAGTCAGTGCAGTGAAGAGGACACTACATGATTGTGATGTTCTATTTCATTGCAAGCTCTACCGTTGTCAATGAGGTATGGCTGAGATGTCCATCTAGTATCAGTAGCAGTGGTCTAATTCAGCAGTTTTCTCTGTGAACGCTCAAGGGGTCCGATCACTGCAAAATGGGTTGGATACAGTTGACTCTGTTGCACGGTCATGGATCCTTGGACTGAATCCAGATAAATGCATTGTGCTGCGTTTTTTTTTAGAGGTCGTATTGATTTTGATGCTTTGGTTCCGGCTAACCAGTAGGTCCTGCAGGGCAGAGTGTTGAAGTTTGTTCCTGCACACAGAAACTTGGGCGTCAATGTAGATGGGTTGGCCGGTGGGTTGGTGGTTGGCCGGTGGGTTGGTGGTTGGCCGATGGCTGGTGGGTTGGCCAACTGTTTGTTGAGATCAACTGTTTGCAGGTCGCGGGAATTTATGCTGTCCCTATACGTTTTGCATATTTGTCCCCTTATTGAGTATGCATCCTGCGTTTGGAACACTGGATATTGTGGGGACTCCAGGCTGCTGGAGTCTGTCCAGAGGAGATGGACTAAAAATATTGATGGACTAAAAATATTGATGGACTTTTTGGCATGGACTATGGTGATCGTTTCAGGAGCCTGGATT
Organism: Gammarus roeselii; assembly: GCA_016164225.1. Taxonomy (NCBI): domain Eukaryota; kingdom Metazoa; phylum Arthropoda; class Malacostraca; order Amphipoda; family Gammaridae; genus Gammarus; species Gammarus roeselii. The sequence goes on from SDVV010006923.1 coordinate 16,798, forward strand.
TGTTTTCCATCAAGAGTCTGCTTCTTAGGGCAGACCTGATCAAATATTGGAAAATTTTGCATGGAAACTCAGAGGATTTGCTAACTATGTTTTCTTTGGCTCCTAGAGTTGGTACTAGAGGTCATGGGCTGAAGCTGGCGTTTCCTCATCGCTCATCTAATGTCCGCAGTAGGTCCTTTGGTGTGAGATGTGTTGGTGTGTGGAATGGCTTGCCTGCTGACATAGTGCAGTTGACAGATATCACTCGCTATAAGCAAGCCCTTGCTGATCTGATGTACGAGGAATTTTTAGATTTTGACTAGGCTGATGAAGTTTAATTTATTTGTAGGGATGCATGCATAAGCATGTTTTTTTTTCAGTTGCTATGTATATGTGCGTATACATGTATGTGTATGTTTTATATTGTGATTAACATAACTGCTGTATGATCAGTTGCCTGAAGCACAAATTTCCAGTTTTTTCCGCTCCATTGTTTTGCCGGTCCTTGCAGTCTGGCATGCTGTGGCATTTGTGCCTCCTGTCATGCTCTGCACTCTGGCCTTGCTGGGGTGTGGGGTGGTCTTGAGGCAACCAAGGTGAGAAACAATTTGGAGAATGCTCCAAAGATGGTGCTAGTCATCCAGACAGAATTTCTCAAGTATCTTGCAGCGCTTCATCTCCAACCCAAGTTGACTGCTTTCTCTTGCCGCTGAATATAATCAGTGAATCAAGGCAGCTGCTGTCCGCACAACATGTTGCAAGCACAGTGATATTTTCACGGTTCAAGCTATGAATGACCTTCACTGTTTTCATGCTCTTTGTACCGATTGATCTAACCTTAGATGGATGTGGGAAAACAAATCTTGTCTAAGTTGTAGATGCACTTTGGGTAATCTTGAATTCTAAGCTCTTGAAATAACTTCCTGGAGTTTATCATAAAATACATAGATTTCTAAAGGATCAGAAAGGATCAGAAAGACACCCGATCCACGGAGGAGGATTGGGTGTCTTCTGTGGCAGTTTTTGCCTCCTCTACCGGGGTGCCACCATGCCCCTGTCTTGGTGGAGTATATCTTTCAGATGAATGATGTTGCAGGGGATCATGGTTTGAAATCAGTTATGTGGTCTTGTGGTGATTACAGGAGCATGAGAGATGTTTTAGAGGGTGTTGACTGGCATTACGAGTTTTTGTATGGCACTGTGGAGGAGAATTATAGTTTGTTTCAGACAATTGTCCATTCTCTTGTGGACAAGTTTGTTCCCACTCGAGACTCTGCTTCTCGACCAAGCTGGTTGCGGGGCCCTCCTAGGGAACTGATGACCAGTAGATCT
>SDVV010006924.1:0-18108 GCA_016164225.1 Gammarus roeselii
TTAGTTATTTCATACAGTTTTAAGATTTTTTAATGATATTTTAGGTTTGCATCTTCCATGTTGCACACTATTTCAGTCATAATTTGTCGGTTATTGCATCTCTTGGTATTTTATTTGTACATATGACATTCTGTTACGATTAAGTCGTAGTTACTTCAGTTAAAGGAATGTTAATTAAACCCTATTTTGGACAGAGTTGGAGAGTAATTTCTTCAGATTTTGTATATACTATAGCGTGCTCGTGTAGAAGTACAATACGCTATTTACTATAGGTTTCAGCGTTTGTTGCTCGCAAGTCGTGGTATCTTATTCACGTCAGTTGTTTGGTTGGTTACATGCTTTTTTTCTCGGTCGTTTTTAATGTATGTTTTATGTGTGGTAGAGAATTGATCTTCTTGATTTGTTATAACTCGAGAATTTTAGTATGTGTCTTTCAGTTTTGTATGTTCTCTGTACAGTTTCATCTTCGATGCAAGGTATTGGGTATTTTATTCAACATCGGAATATTAGGATATATTACGTTTGTATCTGCAATGTGGAACATTATTTCAGGTATAATTTAGTTACAAGTTGTATATTTTTAGTGTTTCATCTGTATATCTTCTTACATCTTGGCAATGTTTGACGTGGTTATTATATGTAGATTTAGAAGATTCGATTTGTTATAAGCTCGGTCTTACTGTTAGGTTATCGTATTTGCGTTGTAGGACCATTCTTCAATATTCAGGAGGCGTTAGAGGTGTCCCAATGCAGAAGACCGTTGTGTTTATGCCTATTTGTGTAATTATACCGATTTACTATGATGGATACACTAGTGTATTACATTTTTAATGTGAATTAGAGTAGAGTAGAGCATCTTAATTGGCTACTTTTATAGTTGTTGTTGTTGCTGTTGTTGTATGATTTTTCCACGATAATCTTATCAATGTATGTATAAGAGGTTTAAGTCCGTACTGCATCTGTGTGGAATTTCGTCATTGAACCCTAGCTAAAGTGTAACGTTTAAGGAGACGATTTACTTGATGGAGGGGTCCTGGTGTATATGTGGTTTACACTCGTTGGTTGTCATTTCGAGTTCATCCATGTTCAACGTGAATTTTGTAAGTTCTTTTGGACGTCGATCTTAAATTCCATGGGTTTGCTAGAGAAGTTATACGACAAGCTGCTTATCGTTGTAGTGATTTACTCAGGTCGTTAGTGAACAGATGCCCAGCCTTTTTTATGACCACACTCTTTGAGACTCATGTCAGGCTCATTCTTGACCACTGTGCCTGTGTATAGATTCTTGGTTATGTCCAGGATGTGACTTTGCTCGACGTTGTTCAGGGATGATGGACTAAACAGATGCATAGTACGTCTGAGGTATTGTATCATGACTGGGTGTTGCCTCTAAATTTGCTATATATCACTGGTAGTTTGCTGAGAAGTGACCATGTAAAGCATTTTAGAGTTCGTTCTTATAACACAGTGGGATTTGATTTTCTCCTACTGGAGGCATAGCTTCAGTTAGGTCTAGGAATTTGTTATAGATTTGAACAAGTATCGTAATAAAAATAACAATATTCTCATTAACTCAGTGTTAAATGTCAGTTATTTTTGGTATGGCTAATATGTTAGTATATGATCTTAGTCATGAACCAGATCACGTTGGATATTGGAGTAGGATGTATCATATGGGTGTGGTAGGATACACAGCATATAATAGTTTATCAATGTCGGTTAGGGTAGAGTAGAGAATCCTATTTAGCTATTTTTCACAGTTGTTGTTGTTGTATATTTCGATTGGTTATCATAAGAATATATATGTATTAGGTATAAATTCACCTAATTTCATGGAATTTTGGGTATAAAATTCGCTTAATTGGATCTATTGATCCAAAAAAATTGATATGTTTTCCTCTCGACACTGGATTTAGGTCCGGTTCCATGTCGTCTTGGAGAGCTTATTTATCGGATTTGTGTAGAGTGTTAGTGTTAAAATTCTTCAATAATTTAATATACATATCAATTATGTTAGTCGCTTGCATGTCTTTACTTGATGCTTATTCCCGCATGCTTTACTTGTATAAATGTTTGTGATACGTTTACAGTTGTTCACTTCGAAGTTATTGATTAATTCGGGCTTTGTTATGAGATTACAACCAATTCAGAATATCTGACTTATTCGAGCATTCACCAGAACCACCGTAGCATTTTTCATGAATGGTTTATGATGAAGGCAGTAAACCTAACCCATCCTTACCTTATCTAACCAAGAATTGTTCTTCACCCGTTCTCATACTTATGTCGTGTATTTTTTCATTGATTTATGCTTTATTCTTATCAAATCTATCCACTTGACGCTGTAGTTTTTACCAGTCTTTAGCATATTGTGTGCCTACATTTATATATATACATATATTTTTTACTTCGCTTGTTACAAGTCCAGTAATATCGACTAATTTCAAGTAATGTTAGGCGATGATCGCTCGTTAGTAGATAGTAGAGTTTGGTTCTAAACGTTTATGTAAGCTTACCGCATTTCTCAGTGATTGTTAAGAATGTTAAAGTGTTAGCAAGTTTATGTATGGTTTTACTGTAAGAATAAGATTTTTTGTTAATGTAATGTTGGATGTGTTCCTCCTACCATTTTCGTCTATTGTAGCGAACGTTGAATAACTACATTCAAACATATTCACTGCAGATCTGTTATGTAAGGTTCGCACTCAACAAAATCTAGGATATAAATCGTGCCTGTGGTACATAAATAGCGAAACTTATATCGATGTACGACAACATAGATCACATATCAATGAATGGAAAAAAGGGTTAATATATACTGCCAAATACGTAAAACCTAGGCAACCTAACCTAACAGTCATCCTAAACAACAGTTATGTATTTTTATTCAAGTTTAATGCTTATGTATGATATTGATATGTACGAAACTCTCTACTTGGGCTGTATATTTAACATATCAGAAGCAGTTTGAATACATTTCTCCAATTTCATCCAGCAAATATCCTTTTGTACATGTTTAGATTCCAGAATTTCATCGATATCTCTGTTACACGTTTGGATGAGACTCAGCAGGTAGAATCCAAGAGAACTAATGCACTTCAATTTGTTTATATGGAATAGTTTCACGCGATTTTACGTTCAAAGATCTAGTCATCCTAACCAACTTACCCATTAATTATAAATTTCATTTAGGTTTGGTGGTTATGTATAATATTTAGTGATTACATCGTGCGATGTACCTATCAAATCCCCTCCACACGGCTCTATTTTACGTAGCTTTTTTATGTCACACACCAGGTAGACACATACACGCTTTGTACGCATATGCAATGCCGGGCATGGTATAATGACGGCGTATACATAGCTCGATACCGGCACAATGTAGACACATACACACATTTGTATGCATTTACAGTGTCGGTCAACATCTACAACATTTAACCTCTGATCTATGATTTTTTCCATAAGAACAAAGTCCCTTGCTTTTGTTACAAGATATTTGATGTGGATCAGCTTCACGTCATGTTAGGGGAAAAGAACCAATCATCTCAACCTAACCTAACAGTTTCTAACCAAGAATTATATATTATCGATCGACTTTTCGTGCATACATATGATACTTATTCATCGATTTATGATATACTCATACCCATCCTTTCTATATCCATCCTTTGACCTATCATTTGCAGTTTTGATATGCACTTTCAATTTTGTTCAGGCAAATTTCATTTTCGTACGCAAATTACATTGTTTGTTTTGATTGTTATACTTTTTGTCGTATGACTTTTGATTTTTATATGTTATTCACATACATCAAAACTTAACCTAACCCTATGCACTGTATTTAGTCATTGTTATATACATGCAAAGCCCTCCAAACGACTCTAAATATCACTTCAACGTAAATGTTATCTATTTCGTTGTCCCTCTCAACTCATATTAGTTACCAGAGAGGACCCATTTTCAAACTTAGATGGTTTGAATGTGAAAGGTAATTCATATTATTTTTCATTCGACACAATTTTACATACCTTTAACATGATATTCACACCCATCAGAACCTACCTAACCTTATGTTCGGTATTCAGTCTTTGATATATACAAATGAAGCCATCCAAACGACTCTAAATATCACTTTAACATACATGTTATTTACTCGTTGTCTATCTCGACCCATATTTGTTAGCAGAGAGGCATCATTTTCAAACCTGGATGGATTGATTGCTACAAGTAATTCAAATTTGTACCAAGTTTCTTACAAACAGACACATGGTTTTTCTTATTTTACTTCAATATCTCCCCTTGCTCTCCAACCTTTGACGACTTGCATCTCTGATTTACCTTTTTTCCCTATAATTTTCATATTCCTGACGATGACTTCGTTTCATGATCTGATCGGACTCTGATTTATATCCTACCAATCTGTAACAAATCTAGATAATTTACCTCAAGATAGATTTATGACATCATTTCACGCCTTGAAACATATTTTTCTATTGATTTCGACAATTCGATGCTACCTTCGACTGACACGTTGTTTGCAATTCATTACTTAACCTATGAGTTTAATTAGTTTTTGTTGGCATTATTTACAGACCATGCTGGCAGCATCAATGACATCTACCTAGTTTTTTTATTTGAAACAGCATGGTTCGTATATCCAACCCTACCCATCTACATTTTATTTCAGTTACATTTCAAAATCCTTCATATACTCCGTCATATCTTTGATGCGAATACCGAAAGCTGTTCCGTTCCCGTGAGTCCACAAATGTATTGCTTCTTCTTTTTGAATTCTAATTATTCTAAACTTCTCCATTCCAAAGTCATTCTGATCTTCGTCATCGAGAAGTTATTGCATACGACCCAGATTTTCTCTTGTTCATAGGTACAATTTGTTTCCCGCTACCTCAGCTTTATTACAGTTACGATGAAGATTTTCCACTTGGATCATCTAAATTTCTTTTTTTTTTCTTATTCTTCCTAAACTTTGTTACATACGACTGTAACGCGTCGACATTAGTTACCCGAAGCCAACTTCATTTTTTCTTCATCCATATATGAATGATATCATCCACTCTTTTGATTCTTGTTTAACCCATTCTGAGTATGTTCAACACTAGTCAATATTTGTTCGATCCGACTCATATCATCTTCGATGATTTCTTCTTCCAAGACACGTGAACTACTTTTAGCCACGTGAAAATTCATTGATGTTTATTTGCAGACGAGCCGTCCTGCTCCACTTACACTCAACGTGACACTGATTCCAATCTCTGTATGCAGCTTGCTAATATAAGTTGATTACATGTTGTTTTTCGCCAAAAAATAGGCCTAACATTGCTCGCCTAGATCATCAACTGTACGTGTATAGGGCTGTGTACCTATGTGAATGTATATGTTGAAGCGTTACTTAAGTTGAAAAAATGTATAACAAAAAATTTGAAATTCAAATTTTAAATAAAATTTCAAATTTTCGAGGAATGACAGAGCCAAGTCAGTCTATTGAAGTGATAACTTGGCTACTTAAGTAATGTGTCATCCCTCGAAAATTTAAATTTATATTGAAATTTTGAATTTCAAATTTTTGTTACACATTTTTTTAAACTTATGTAACACGTACATACGCTTGAACATACACATTCACATACGTACATAACCCTATACTTATACATACACACATACACAGAAGATGAACTAATCGAGCAATGTTAGGCCAAATGATTTTGCGAAAAACAACATGTAATCAACTTATAATAGCTAGCTGCATACCGAAAATGGAGTCAGTGTTACGTTGAGATCAAGCGGAAACACACGTTTTGTCAGAGAATAAACAAAAATGAATATTTATATCCAAAAAAAGGTTTACAAGTGTTGGAAGAAGAATTCTCCGAAGATGATATGAGTCGGATCGAACAAATATTGACTAGTGTTGAAAAATATCAGTTATCTCAGAATGGGTAAACAAAAATCACACGAGTGGGAGATATTCGTATATGGATGCAGGAAAAATGAAGATGGCATTGGGTAACTAATGTCGACGCGTTACAGTCGACTGCTACAAAGCTTAGGAGAAACAAGAAAGTAAATCTTGAAATTGATATGATTCAAGTGGAAAATCATCATCATGACTGTGATAAAGCTGAGGTTGTGTGAAAACAAATTATACCTATGAACAAAAGAAAATCTGGATCGTGTGCAAAATTTCTCAATGATGAAGATCAGAATGACATTGAATTAGAGAAGTTTTGAATAATTAGGGTGCAAGAAGAAGAAGCAATACACTTGTGGACTCACGGGAACGGAACAGCCTTCGGTATGATGGAGTATTTGAAGGATTTTGAGAGGTAACTGAAATAAAGTGCTGATGGGTATTTTTGAACGTACAAACCATGCTGTTTCAAATAAAAAAACTAGGAGATATCATTGATGATGCCAGCAAGGTCTGTAAATAATGCCAATAAACACTAGTAAAACTACGTAAATCCTCAATGAAGTGTTTATATAATCCTAAACTCAAAAATTAAGTATTGAATTGCAAACAACGTGTCAGTCGGAGGTAACATTGAATGGTCGAAATCAGTAGAAGAATATGTTTTAGGGCGTGAAATGATGCTATAAACCTATCTCGAGGTAAATTACCTAGATGTGTTACAAATTGGTAAAATATAAATCAGAGTCCGATCAGATCTTGAAACCAAGTCATCGTCAATAATATGAAAATTTCAGGAAGAAAAAGGTAAATCAGAGATGCAAGTCCTCAAAGGTTTAAGAGGAAGGGGAGATATTGAAGTAAAATAAGAAAAACATAGAGTGAGACCATGTGTCCGTTTGTATGAAACTGGAAACAAATTTGAATTACGTGTAGCATTCAAATCCATCCAAGTTTGGAAATGGGGCCTATCTGCTAACTAACATGGGTCGAGAGTGACAACAAAATAAATAACATATATGTTGAAGTGATACTTAGAGTCGTTTGCAGGGCATCATATTTTTATAACAATAACTGAATACCGTACATAGGGTTAGGTTGGGTTGTGATGGGTGTGCATAACATGTAAAAATCAAGAATCATATAACAAAAGGTATAACAATCAAAACAAACGATGTAATTTGCGTATGAAAATTGATGAAATTTGCTAGATCAAAATTGAAAGGGTATATCAAAACTGCAAATGATAGATCAAAATGTTCAGACAGGTGGAGAGGATGATGATTAGTTCATTACACATATCATGGCTTGAAGCTGATCCAAATTAAATATCTTGTAACAAATGCAAGGGACTTTGTTCTATCGAAAAAAATCATAGATCAGAGGTAAAATGCTATAGATGTTAACCGACCCTGTATATGCGTACAAATATGTGTATATGTCTACATTGTGCCGGTATCGAGCCCATTATACGCTGTTCTTTAACCGTGCCCGGACCTGCATATGGATACAAAGCGTGTATGTGTGTACCTGGTGTGTGACATAAAAAATGCTACGTAAAATAAAGCCGCGTTGAAGGGATTTTATATGTACATCGCACAAAATTATCACAAATATCATAAATAACCATCAAACTTGAATGAAAATTTATAATTTTTGGTTAAGTTGGTTAGGACAACTAGATCTTTGAACCTAAAATCGCGTGAAACTGTTCCACAATAAAAAATTGTAACAAATTGAAGTGCATCAGTACTTTTGAATCCTACCTGCTGAGTCTCATCCAAACGTGTAACAGAGATATCGATAAAATTCTGGAATCTAAACATCGACGAAAGGATATATGCTGGATTGAATTGGAGAAATGTATTCAAACTGCTTTTGATATGCTAAATATACAGCCCAAGTGGAGAGTTTCACACATATCAATATCATTCATAAGCATCAAACTTGAATAAAAATACATAACTATTGGTTAGGATGACTCTTAGGTTAGGTTGCCTAGGTATTAATGTATTCTGCAGTGTATGTTACCCCTCTTTTTCATTCATTGATATTTGATCTATGTTGTCGTACACCGATATAAATTTGGCCAATCATGTATGTGATGTCAGGTCTGTGATGTCAGGTATGTTAGAGTGGATTTATTCAATGTTCGTTACAATAGACGAAAATGGTAGGAGCAACACATCCAGCAAAACAAAACAAAAATCTTATTCTAACAGAAAACTCATATATAAAACTTGCTAACACTTCAACACCCATAACAATCACTGAGATATGCGGTAAGCTTACGTAAACGTTTCGAACTCTACAGTCTACTAACGAGCGATCACTTAACATTACATGAAACCAGTCGATATTACTGGACTTATAACATGCAGAGGGAAAAAATATATATATGTAGGCACATAATATGATAAAGATTGATAAAAATTACTGAGTCAAGTGGATCGATTAAATGAGAATAAAGCATAAATCAATGAAGAAATACATGACATATGTATGAAAACGAGGGAAAAAATGATCCTTGGTTAGATTAGATTAGGATGGGTTAGGTTTACTGCCATCATCATAAGCCATTAGTGGAAAATGCTACGGTGGATCTGGTGAATACTCGAATAAGTCAGATATTCTGAATTGGAACGCAATCTCATAACAGAGCCTGAAATATTCAACTGTGAACGGAGCACAAACAGTTATATAAGTAAGACATACGGGAATAATGATCTAGTAAAGACATGCGAGCGGCTAACATAATTGAGATGTATATTAGATTATTGAAGAATTTTAACACTAACACTCTCCAGAAATCCGATAGATTAGCTTTCCAAGACGACATGTAACCGGACCTATATCCAGTGTCGAGATTAAAAACATATCAATATTTTGGATCAATACATCAAATTAAGCGTATTTTATACCCAACATTCCATGAAATTAGGCGAATTTATACCTAATTCATATATATTTCTATGATAACCAATCGAAACATACAACAACAACAACTATAAAAAAATAGCTAAATAAGATTCTCTACTGTACCCTAACCGACATTGATTAACTATTATATACGGTGTATCCTACCACACCCAAATGATAAATCCTAATCCAATATCCCGCGTGATCTGGTTCATGACTAAGATCATATACTAACATATTAGACATACTGTAAATAACTGACATTCAACACTGGGTTAATGCGAATATTGTTATTTTTACTACAATACTTGTTCAAATCTATAACAAATTCCTATACCTAACTGAAGCTGTGCCTCTAGCAGGAGAGAATCGAAGCACATTGTTTCATAACAACGAACTCTGCAATGCTTAACTTGGTCACTTCTCAGCAAAATACCACTGATATATATTAAACTTAAAGGCAACACCCAGTCATGATACCATACCTCAGACGTACCTTGCATCTGGTTAGTCCATCGTCTCTGAACAACATCGAGCAAAGTCACATCCTGGACATAACCAAGAATCTATACACAGGTACAGTGGTTGAGAATGCGCCTGACATGAGTCTCAAAGAGTGTGGTCATAAAAAAAGCTGGGTATATGTTCACTGACGACCTAAGTAAATCACTACAACGATGGGTGAGCAGCTTGTCGCATAGCCTCTCTAACAAACCCATGGAACTTAAGATCGACGTCCACAAGAACTTACAAAATTCACGTTGAACATGGATGACCTCAAGATGACAGCCACATAGTGTAAACCACCTCTACACCAAGGACCCCTCCAACCAGTAAATCGTCTTCTAAAACGTTACAATATACACTTGCTAGGGTTCAACGATGAAATTCCACAAAAATGCAGTACGGACTAACACCTCATGAACATACATTCCTATGATTATCGTGGAAAGATCATACAACATCAACAACAACAACTCCTAAAATTGCTAAATAAGATGGTCTACTCTGCTCTAATTTATAATAAAAAATGTAGTACACTAGAGTATCCATCATATTAAATTAGTCTTCTAACACAAATAGGCATAAACACAACAAGCTTTTGCCCATGGGACACCTCTAACTCCACCTAAATATTGAAGAATGGTCCAGTAAACATACAATAACCTAACAGCAAGACCGAGCTTGTAACAAATCGAATCTTCTATATCTATATTAACCACGTCCAACATTGCAAGGATGTAAGAAGATATATAGATGAAACACTACAAATATACAACTTGTAACTCGATTATACCTGAAATACTGTTCTGCATTGCAGATACAGACGTAATATATACTAATATTCCGATATTGTATAAAATACCAAATAACTTGCATCGAAGATATAAACTGTACAGATAAAATACAAAACTGAAACACACATACTAAACTCTCGAGTTATAACATAGCAAGATGATCAATTCTCTACCATACCCAAAACATACATTAAAAACCGTGACAAACGAGAAAAAACATGTAACCAACCAAACAACTGACATGAATATGATACCTATAGTAAATGGTGAGGAATACTTCTTCACGAACACGCTGTAGTATATACAAAATGTGATGAAATTACTCTCCAACCCTTTCCAGAACAGGGTTAAATTAACATTTATTCAACTAAAGTAACTACGGCCTAATTTTAACATAATGTCATATATACATATGGAATATTAGGATGATGCAATAACCGATCAATTATGATTGAAATAGTGTGCTACATGGAAGATGCGAACCTAAAATATGTATGAGATAACTAATCAAAATTAAAAAAAAAACTACAAATTCAACATAAATCAACCGATCGTTACTAAGTATACATAACACAATACAATAACTTACAATAAATACATATCGTTCAGGTACTCTCGCTATTGGAATACCGCGTCAATGGAACACCGATATATCTGGTTCAAACCTGGATAATGCGTTATGGGTAGATAGATTCTCGTAACGAAGCTGCTACATCAACCAGAAATACAAACATCAACTCGCCAACTACCAGACTAATAAACCATACTATTCCTATAGATATTACCTACATTTGAAATAAACGACTGGAAAATACACAAAACATTGCCTAATATTAAATATCAGGCTGGTGCCAAGCATCCAACCGCTAACAACCCCACCAAACAGCCTCCGAATGAGTTAATTATTCCCCAACATGATATGAATACAAACATATATGTAAATAAAAAAAATTAGAAATAAAACACAGACATAAATATCTAACGAAACATTCACTCAAACACAGCAAACATGCCACGGAAATAACTGATAAGACAAAGAAAAGATACGAGCAAACTCACCGTTTTTGCCAAAGCGCATCCAACACTTCGCCTAGAGGATCCCTAAACCCCACCCTCCAGAATCTTGTTATAACGCTATCCCAACTAGAACCGAATAAATACATTTAACGAACAATAGTTAGCGACCATGTATACCCCAATACAACCATCTAAAGAAGAAAAAAACCCTACATAAATACAATTAACATCAAAAATAGAATAAAAATTAAAATGTTCATGATATAAAATCTGCCAATCCAGCCCGCAAGCTTATCCGTCGCCCGCCCTCGCGTCGACTGCCTTCGCGTCGACCGCCATCCGCCGCTGAAATGTTATGTGCAAATTCCTGTAGACCAGACAAAATCCGTAATTGCGTGACGCATGTGCTACTACCGACAGCGGGAGCTGAATAAGGAGAACACAAACTGATCGATGAACATAGATGAAACTATGTTAACAGATGCCGGCGGCACCATGTTTATATATCAAAGGTGGGGTTATATCTCCCTGGCTGTTCAATTTGTACTTGTATGCGAGTGTGTTGGATCGAGGCTTAGAGTGGTTAGGAGCAAATGGACGTTGTTGACAGTCGGGTCGGTTGTTGTTTGCGGATAAAAAGGCACAGGTGTCTAATTCATACGAGATGTGGTGTAGGCTACTGTCTGAGCTTGGTAAAGTGTTTCAGGAGAGAAAGATGCGAGGTAATGAGGGTAAAGTCAAGTAATGACCTGCTCCAGGAAAGACGATGCGAGTGAAATAAACACCGAGGCTATATGGAGAGTTATTGGAGAAAACCGGTATTTTAGTAGATGTGCTCTGATGGAAGAAGACTGGACTAGTGGAAACTGAGGTAAAATCTTATAGTGAAGTAAGGCTGTGAAGTGTTGGGTACGCTGAGGAGTGTCATGCGCTGTTGGACATTGGGTATGAAAGCAAAGATGGGGTAGTAGGATAGATTAGTGGTCCCAACTGAGGTCGACGGGGCTGGGACATGGGGCGAGAGAGCAGAAGAGAAGACAGTTTACTTTTTTTAATTCATCATGAGCTGAAAAACGGCGGAAATTATTGACATCACACTTATTGTGTAGGGGGTTAGGATGGAGGGAGGGGCAGAGGTATTCCGGGTCCCAAAAGAGCCTGATGGGCCCCGGAGGGAAACCCAAATTTCCCGTGTCCCCCGAGCTCCCCGGGTCCCTCGAGTCCCCTCGTCTCAGCTCATCTCGGCTTGTCTCGACTCATTTTGGCCCAGTCTCGACTCGTCGTGCCCAACTCGACTTGTCTCGACACCTTGCAACTGATGTCGACGTACATCGACCAGCCTTGACGCGGCTCTCTCCTTCTGCACCGGTAATCCTGTGGACTGTAATAACCACTTTTTCTGCTCAAGTATTTTAGGATGGGAGCGGTATAGGGGGGGGGGGGCAGAGGTCCGTCCGGTCCCAAACAACCCCGATGAGTCCCGAAGAGTAAACCAAGTCTCCCGTGTCTCCGAGCTACCCGGGTCCCTCGAGTCCCCCCGTCTCAGATCATCTCGGCGCGTCTCGCATCATTTCGGCCGGTCCCGACTCGTCGCGCCCAACTCGATTCGCCTCAACGTGTTTCGACTGATCTCAACGCACCTCGACCAGCCTCAACGCGGCCCTGCCCTTCTGTGCCAGTAATCCGTGGACTGTAATAGCTAATTGTTCTACTCAAGCATTTCACATACTTAAAGTTTTCTTTGTATGAGTTTTACAGCGTGGAATGGAGGAGCAAGGATCCCAGAGCTCAGAGGGGCCTTCAGAGGGTCCCAAAATTCCTCAAGCGGGTCCCAAATGGTCTCAAGGATATCCCAAAGGGCCTCAGAAGGGTCCAAGGGGGTCCTCCAAAATACTCCTGGTCTTCCAAGTTCCCCGGGCTCCCGAAACCCTAGTGTCTCACGAGTCCCACGGGTCCTACGAGTACCCCTCATTCCCCGGGTTACTTAGTTTCAACCAGCCTCGACATATATTAACCAATGCAAGCACTTCTATTCCTCATCACGATCCACAATTTTGTCATCTAAAATAATGCTGATGTATTAGTGCGAGAGTTCCTGTTTGTGATTTTGTGGATACGTCTTTTTTTTATTCCGTGCTCGCTCGCACGTGCGCGGACTATATGCAATTTCTGTTGTTGACCTTTACCACGTAACTATAAACCTTGTGATGCGTTGAGGTTGAAGTTGATCTGATCCGTGAAGCCGTGGACCTTGCCTCAATTTCGACGATACTATCTAAGCGCACTGGCGTGCGTACATATCACTCTTGAGATTCCGAGGGATGGAGGCGGGTATTCGTTTCGTCTGAGTTTTTATCTTACCTGAATAAAGGAATTTTACTGCAACTAAACTAAACCGCGTGTAAGCTTTGTGCTGCGTTGCTGTCAGAGCTTACTTTGTCCGTGTAGCCGTAAACCTTGTACTAATCTCGACGATGTTACCTGTACGCACTGGCGTGCATACATATTACTCTTGAAGTTCCAAATGATTGAAAGCGGAGATCCGTTTCGTCTAAATATTTTTCTTGTGCGCACCAGCTTGCTTCTGACACGAATGGAATACTCAAAATGTTCTTACCTTGACAACGTTGTTTTTCTCGTACGCCAAGTCGTGCGAGCCTTCTGGAATCCATGATCATGGTGCCCTACGGGGGAGCTTAATATGACTCACGTTGAGGCTCCGGTCTAAGTGGGGCTTCGGTCAAATCAAATATCTGTGCGCACTGGCGTGCGTTTATGTTGCTCTTGAAGTTCTAAGTGTTTGGAAGCGGGAATTCGTTTCATCTGAGTCTTTATCTAACCTGAATTAATGAACTGAACTCTAACTGAACTAGACCGCGTAGCTGTAAACATTGTGTTGCGTTGCTGTCGGAGCTTGTTTTGTCCGTGTAGCTGTGAACCTTGAACCAGTCTCGACGATGCTACCTGTGCGTAATTGCGTGCATACGTATTACGCATGAACTTCTAAATGATTAAAAGCGGAGATCAGTTTCGTCGAAATGTTTTCTTGTGCACACCAGTCTGACACGACTGAATTTTTAAAATGAGCATCAGTCTGACACGACTGAATTTTTTAAAATATTCTAACTTCGACCACGTTGTTTTTCTTGCACACCGAGGGGTGCGAGCCTACTGGAATCGACGACCGTAGAGCCCTACGGGGGAGCCTGTTATGACTCACCATGGGCTTTGGTGGAAATGCGGCTTAAATCAAATCAAATCATATTAATCTTTCACAGGTGAAATGTTCGAGAAGAATGGCCGGGGGATGCGTTGTGATAGGATCAATAATGATGTTCAAATATGAAGTCGGATTGTTCGGAATTTGTGAGGCAGAGTTGATTCACGTGGTATGAGGTGGTCCAATCCCATGATGAGGAAGGATGATGGAAGATTGGTGACAACGGTGATGGAAGCGGATGTAACTGAGAGTTTGCCAAAGGATGACTGAAGTTGTGTGGATAGATGTGGTGAAGAAGGCTTTAGGAGGCTCAGTATGAGGGTAGGTAGAGCGTGTAATGAATAGGTGTGAGTGGAAAATGGTAGTGAATAAACGAGTTTGGACGTTGCTCTGATGCGCTATCCCGTCAATGGCTTTTCGTTGAGAAGCGGGTGAGACCTGGGCAGGGGAGGACCAGGCGATGATGACGCTGTATGAGCCAATCAGTGAAAGCTGTCGCGCCCTGCTGCTGACACTACTCGCTGACCCCACTTCTACCCGAAATGGGTGTTGCGGGGTCCAAGCCGGGCTACGTTTTGGTACGGGTGTGAGTGCATGTGAGAAGGTGCATCCCGAAATCATCCACCACCCTCCTAAGCGATTCCGCATTGCGTCTGTATCTTTATCTGTAAAGTCATTGATATGAATCAGTTTGATAACCTTTCAGGATTGTTATTTGAAAGGACTTACAGTATTCTGGAAAAGATCCTATAAGTAAGGCTTGGAACGGCCATTTCATACATCCCCTTCCAAAATTAAACTTCCCAAGTGTACATGTTCAAATCTCCACATTACAAAATGTTACTCCATCTTCGCATATGATCATCATTTTTGTCAAGTCGTGCACTATTCAAACAAATAATATTTTCCCATATAACGTTAAATGAGTAAATATGCCGAATTTCAAGTATTACGTCTGGAAGGGAACAAGTGCTTTATTTTCTAACGATATGTACGAGGACTTTTCGAGGCAATCTATGTTATAGGGCAACTCTAGTAGAAATAAAATTCCTCTTTTGTTCTGCTAATTCAAAAGACATTCAGAATTTTGGTGTTCACGTATATTCTGTTGAGATTATTCAAACTCTACTCATGAGTGGGCTACTAATGATGGGAAGTCTAATGACGTAAGTTTCCGAAGCAGCAACATTACAACACAGCAGCATTGCAATACCAGTTAGTTGCCGTGAGAAAAACATTTCGGAACAAACCCACTCGACATGATCCAAGCAGCAGCAGCATCACAACACCGGTTGTCTTGAGACAATCTTCTCAGCCCTAACCCGCTCGACATGATCTAAGCAGCAGCAGCATCACAACACCGGTTGACTTGAGACGAACTTCTCAGCACTAACCCGCTCGACATGATCTATGCAGCAGCAGCATCACATACCGGTTGCCCTGAGACGACTTCTCAGCGTTAATCCGCTCGACACGACCCAAGCAGCAGCCTCGCAAAACCGGTTGCCTCAAACAAGCAGTTCATCACGGCCTGGCATTAGATTACGTTAGTGAATAGCCAGCTCAAATCGCGCCAATCGAGTTACCGAAGGGCACAATAGAACTATTGTAGGATACAGAGGAGCATGACAGGGCCGATGCGATCTGATACTGTTCAGCAAGTTGCGTAACCGCATTTTGTCGATAACTATTGTAGGATACAGAGGAGCATGACAGGGCCGATGTGATCTGATACTGTTCAGCAAGTTGCATAACCGCATTTTGTCGAGAACTATTGTAGGATACAGAGGAGCATGACAGGGCCGATGTGATGTGATACTGTCCAGCTAGTCGCATAACCGCATTTTGTCGAGAACTATTGTAGGATACAGAGGAGCATGACAGGTCCGATGCGATCTGATACTGTTCAGAAAGTCGCATAATCGCATTTTGCCGATGCACAATGTCTCAAAATGCATTGTGAAACACGATTGCGAATGTCTAGAACAATTCAAAATCACTGAGTCTAGCTATAAGCTCGAGTTTTAACGGCTTGATTTTTCCAACATGTATCTATCTATTTTATGATGAGGTGGCTTAGGAACTTTTTTTGCCTTTTATTCACACTGTCTGAAGAAGAAATGGTTCTGCATATGTTGTGCAAGATAAAAATATATACCAATATGACTATGTCTGTCATTTCCGAATGCTAATATATTTAGTACGTTCAACACAGTACACGCCTACGTTGACTATTTGCAAACACGAATATGTAAAAGCATAGGAAAGAGCCAGAGGGAAATAGCTCCTAATGTGGTACGAAATTTCGTCGTCATGTCAGCCCGGGCTTGGTGAGCGGCCACCTCGTGAATTGTGTAGAGGGAGGAGAGTGGTCACCTCATGAATTGTGTTGAGGGAGGAGAGCGGCCACCTCATGAATTGTGTAGAGGGAGGAGAGTGGTCACCTCATGAATTGTGTTGAGGAAGGAGAGCAGCCACCTCATGAATTGTGTTGAAGGAGGAGAGCGGTCACCTTAGGAATTGTGTTGAGGGAGGGGAGCGGTCACCTCATGAATTGTGTTGAGGAAGGAGAGCGGCCCCCTCATGAATTGTGTTGAGGGAGGAGAGCGGCCACCGCATGAATTGTGTTGAGGGATTAGAGCGGCCACCTCATGAATTGTGTTGAGGGAGGAGAGCGGCCACCTCATGAATTGTGTTGAGGGAGGAGAGCGGCCACCTCATCAATTGTGTTGAGGAATGAGAGCGGCCACCTCATGAATTGTGTTGAGGCAGGAGAGCGGCCACCTCATGGATTGTGTTAAGGGAGGAGAGCGGCCACCGCATGAATTGTGTTGAGGGAGGAGAGCGGCCACCTCATGAATTGTGTTGAGGGAGGAGAGCGGCCACCTAATGAATTGTGTTGATGGAGGAGAGCGGCCACCTCATGAATTGTGTTGAGGGAGAAGAGCGGCCACCTCATGAATTGTGTTGAGGGAGGAGAGCGGCCACATCATGAATTGTGATGAGGGAGGAGAGCGGTCACCTCATGAATTGTGTTGAGGGAGAAGAGCGGTCACCTCATGAATTGTGTTGAGGGAGGAGAGCGGCCACCTCAGGAATTGTGTTGAGAGAGGAGGGCGGTCACCTCATGAATTGTGTTGAGGGAGGAGAGCGGTCACCTCATGAATTGTGTTGAGGGAGGTGAGCGGCCACCTCATGAATTGTGTTGAGGGAGGAGAGCGGTCACCTAATGAATTGTGTTGAGGGAGGAGAGCGGCCACCTCATGAATTCTGTTGAGGGAGGCGAGCGGCCACCTCATGAATTGTGTTGAGGGGAGAGAACGGCTACCTCATGAATTGTGATGAGGGAGGAGAGCGGTCACCTCACGAATTATGTTGAGGGAGGAGAGCGGTCACCTCATGAATTGTGTTGAGGGAGGAGAGCGGCCACCTCATGAATTGTGTTGAGGGAAGAGAGCGGCCACCTCACGAATTGTATTGAGGGAGGAGAGCGGCCACCTCATGAATTGTGTTGAGGGAGGCGAGCAGCCACCTCATGAATTGTGTTGAGAGAGGAGAGCGGTCACCTCATGAATTGTGATGAGGGAGGAGAGCGGTCACCTCATGAATTGTGTTGAGGGAGGTGAGCGGCCACCTCATGAATTGTGTTGAGGGAGGAGAGCGGCCACCTCATGAATTGTGTTGAGGGAGGAGAGCGGTCACCTCATGAATTGTGTTGAGGG
>SDVV010006925.1:0-18108 GCA_016164225.1 Gammarus roeselii
CCAAGAGTTAATGCATATCAGTACACAACGACAGACGCCCAAGCCCGACAGCCAAGAGTTAATGCATATCAGTACACAACGACAGACGCCCAAGCCCGACAGCCAAGAGTTAATGCATATCAGTATACAACGACAGACGCCCAAGCCCGGCAGCCAAGAGTTAATGCATATCAGTACACAACGACAGACGCCCAAGCCCGACAGCCAAGAGTTAATGCATATCAGTACACCACGACAGACGCCCAAGCCCGACAGCCAAGAGTTAATGCATATCAGTACACAACGACAGACGCCCAAGCCCGACAGCCAAGAGTTGATGCATATCAGTACACAAAGACAGACGCCCAAGCCCGGCAGCCAAGAGTTAATGCATATCAGTACACAACGACAGACGCCCAAGCCCGGCAGCCAAGAGTTAATGCATATCAGTACACAACGTCAGACGCCCAAGCTCTACAACAAAGAACTAATGTAGGCACCTACCAAAGTCAACCGCCTTGCTCTACAGCCTCGCTTTGATGCAGGCGTGTACCTCATGACAGCCTGGCAGCCTCTCAAGCGCTACAACAGAAACAATCGTCCTTGGAAGGTCACGTTTAAAATTAACTGAGATCCGACTAATATTCTGCAGAGGGGAGTAGGACCCATGATTTATAGACTAGTCTCTGAATCTTGGTTGGACCGATAACCTCCTTGACCCTCGGGGAATCTTGATTGGACCGATTTCCTCCCTGACCCTCTAGGAATCTTGGTTGGACCGATTTGCTCCCTGTCCCTCAGGGAATCTTCGTTGGACCGATATGCTCCCTGCCCCTCGGGGAATCTTGGTTGGACCGATATGCTCCCTGCCCCTCGGGGAATCTTGGCTGGACCGATATGCTCCCTGCCTCTCGGGGAATCTTGGTAGGAGCGATATGCTCCCTGACCCTTGGGGAATTCCTGGCTACGCGCCTGAGTTTATACTTGTTGGAAGTTACAAATACTTTGAGTAGGATTCAGGTCAATCACCAACAGCGCAACAGAGGGATTGTTCTCATCCAGACCAGCTGCGCAACAGAGGGCTAGTTCTCGTCCTGACCAGCTGCGCAACAGAGGGCTAGTTTTCGTCCTGATCAGCTACGCTACAGAGAAATGGTTCTCGTCCTGATCAGCTTCGCAACATAGGGCTAGTTCTCGTCATGACCAGCTGCAACACAGAGAGATAGTTATCGTCCTGATCAGCTGTGCAACAGAGAGCTAGTTCTCGTCATGACCAGCTGCGCAACAGAGGACTAGTTCTCGTCATGACCAGCTAAAAAACAGAGGGCTAGTTCTCGTCATGACCAGCTGCGCAACAGAGGACTAGTTCTCGTCATGACCAGTAGCGCAACAGAGGGCTAGTTCTCGTCCTGACTAGCTGCGCAACAGAGAACTAGTTCTCGTCAGGACTAGCTACAAAACAGAGGGCTAGTTCTCGTCATGACTAGCTGCAAAACAGGGCTAGTTCTCGTCATGACCAGCTGCGCAACAGAGGGATATTTCTCGTCATGACCAGCTGCAAAACAGAGGGCTAGTTCTCGTCATGACCAGCTGCGCAACATAGGGATAGTTCTCATCATGACCAGCTGGGCAACAGAGGGCTAGTTCTCATCATAACCAGCTGCGCAACAGAGGGCTAGTTCTCATCATGACCAGCTGCACAACAGAGAGCCAGTTCTCGTCATGACCAGCTGCGCAACAGAGGGCTAGTTCTCGTCATGACCAGCTGCGCAACAAAAGGCTTGTTATCGTCATGACCAGCTGCGCAACAGAGGGCCAGTTTACGTCATGACCAGCTGCGCAACAGAGGGCTAGTTCTCGTAACGACCAGCTGCGCAACAGAGGGCTAGTTCTCATCATGACCAGCTGCGCAACAGAGGGCTAGTTCTCGTCATGACCAGACACACCAAGGGCATTGTATTCCGCTCTAGCGGAATACAAGGGCATTGCATTCCGCTCTACGTTCTCTAGCCAGTCTCGTCATGACCAGCTGCGCAACAGAGGGCTAGTTCTTGTAATGACCAGCTGTGCAACAAAGGGCTAGTTCTCATTATGACCAGCTGCGCAACAGAGGGCTAGTTCTCATCATGACCAGCTGCGCAACAGAGGCCTAGTTCTCGTCATGACCAGCTGTGCATCAGAGAGCTAGTTCTCGTCCAGACCAGCTGCGCAAGACCAGTTCTCGTCATGATTGTTTCCACTCTGCTGCCAAGTACTCGTGCTGTCAGTTTTGTGTCAATGATAAAGGTTTAAATTTAAATGTATTCCTTTCGAAGTCCAGGCACAAAGTAACACCATTTCGCATACGACGCAGAGGAGCAAATGAATATATTGATTATTTATGGATCACCACCTAATTTCAGAGTGAAGCAAGCTGGCTATCACGAGAGGGGCAGACGAAACAATATGTTGTTTGTATATTAAGAATTTCCAATTTCCCCTTTTTAGAGCGTCTATTTGGAACAGATACTCCTTCCTTTCATTACAACGCAGAATACACAAAATAAGTTTTGCAAAATCTTGTAAAAATACTGTATACACCTTGTAAGTTTTGATTGTTTTTTGTAAAAAATGTTGTAAAAATGCAGTATAGACCCTGTAAGTTTTGCAAAATCTTGTAAAAATGAAGTATACACCCCGTGTGTTTCAATCCTTTGTAAAAATGCATGGAAAGTTTTTAAAAATTCTTGTTTGAGAACGAAGATGGAGCATGAATGGCGTCTGCCGACCGGAGAACAATGCCTTCGATGTGTCCGGAGATCGTAGAACGGGATAAAGCTATGACATTGAAAGATCGATGGTAAGTTTGAAAAATTCTTGCAAAAATGCAGTATAGACCCAGTAAGTTTTTCAATATCTCGTAAAAATGCAGTATACACGCTGAAAGTACAGCAAAACCTTGTATGTTTTACAGAGCGTTTCTATCCATGTGTAAAATCTTTGTAACTCTTTAAATACGATACGGAAAGTGAAGAAAAGTGTCAACATTAAAGTTACTGTTGCGCCGTCTATTTTGCTCCAAACGTAACGAAACCAAGATGTTTTGAGTTCTTATCCACTGACCTTGACTGTTTTTTTTTCATAATTCTCTGTAACATGTCCCCATCAATTTGATCGAATGTTTCCCTGGTGCGATCCATGAGATCTTAATGGATGGCTTCGTAAGCTTTTCACTTTCCCCATAAGAAGAATTGTACTCTGCCAAATCCGACAAACAAGCAGGCCATGCAGCATTCTTGTCATCCTTGGTTCTGCGGCCTATCCACCTGTATGCGATTGTCATGTTGAGCCAGTCCCTAACAACTCTTGCGAAATGAAGAAGGGCACCCTCCTGCATGAAGATGATGTCCTTTTCAAGGGTCATTCAGATTTATTCGAAGCAGAATTGATCTTGCTGCATCTTTGAGTAACTTCAAGCATTAATTTTTTTTTTAAAGCAGAATGAGCCAATTACTCCAGCTTTTCAAATAAAAGGCCGTCACGTATTTAGAATGCAGACTGAAGTCTTCCTTCCAAAAAGTGTTATTTGGATGACCAGTAGCGACCGCTGCACGATTGTTCCCTCAGTCCAAGCGAAGGCGGGCCTCCTCTGGGAATCATTGTCATTCCAATCGGTGTGGTGTCTCTCCGAGACGCTTCATTTCCGCTGTGGCAAATTGGCGACGCTTTTCCTACCTTGATCTGTGATACTCTGCACAAATTGAACCTCTTGCGGGTGTGAATAATTCTCATGGATAATACGCCAGATCGTAGCACGTGAAAAATCTATGGAATTAAAGGATCGATGGTCTGATGTTTTTGGTTCTCTTTGAAGCTATCTCATTATGCGAACAACACTTGCTTCATTTTTTTTGTGACGAAGGGTGCTTTTCCTGTGCGTTTTGAACGTCGCTATTTGTCATCAGGACTCTACAGTAAGTTATTTCTAAGTTTTCTTTGGTAGGACAAGTTTCTTTCAAACATTGCCATCCATCTTCTCTTTATGGTGTCATGTTTCGTCGTATGCTCAAAAAGGCTGAAAGAAGGTGCAATTTTGAAGTTGCAATATTTTGAAATGAATTTCCAGATAAAAAATCATGAATATTTGATCATATTCAAAAGTAGATTTGTTATCAAAATCTTGTTAAATATTTAGATTTTCTCAAGAATCGGGAAGGCATTTGTGGCTAAACAAAACCCTGGATGGAAGACTGAGCCACCCTCATTCGCTTACTTTTGTGTCACTATATTTGGCACAAGAGGTTAGCTGACATCTCTGTGTTATTGGGAATGCTCGTACAACGATAACACAGAGTGATAATGATTGTTTTTTAGAATTCAATTCCGCAAACACAGACATTATCCAGCACTGTGAGGAGTGCTTTTTAAGAAACGAATATCTTCCATCATGTCAAAAGTTGGTCCCTTCACCTAAAAATGATTGCCTATCGAATACTGAAGAAGGCAGCAAGTCGACCAAAATGCTCTAAAACCGGTCGGAAAGTTTCCTAAAAAGGGGACAAACTTTGTAAGCGAGTTACAGAGGAACAGTTGGAGCGGTCATGCTTAATTGCTGGTAATAAAGTAGTTAAAATAAAAGCGTTGGTGCTGTTGTTTGTATGGGTATTAAATATTTTCGATCGCAGAAGGCTTTGGGCGACAGCTGATCAAATACTATTGATGAGGCAGGCTGCGTTAGCAGTTATAATTACAATAAAATTACATGGCATGCTGATAAATGATTTACAAATAAACGTATTGAATATTTACATTCCAGTATATCTAACGAAAAAAAAGGTTTATAAAATTCATAATATTATTTTGCTTCCTGTCGATGAGGAATAGTAAGTCTCATTAAATTATTGAGGAAATAAATTGAAGACGGATCGGCTGCTCTATTTTTAAGTTGAGCAGCTGTGCATCGCAGTCGTCGGTGTATTGTAGGTTTGAGTTGAGTGTATAGCATGTTTGTATTGAGTTGAGCCACTGTGCATCGCAGTCGTCGGTGTATTGTAGGTTTGAGTTGAGTGTATAGCATGTTTGTATTGAGTTGAGCCACTGTGCATTGCAGCCGTCGGTGTATTGCAGGTTTGAGTTGAGTGTATAGCACGTTTGAGTTGAGTTGAACAATTGTGCATTGCAGCCGTCGGTGTATTGCAGGTTTGAGTTGAGTATATAGCACGTTTGAGTTGAGTTGAGCCACTGTGCATTTCATCCGTCGGTGTGTCTGGAAACGAGGGTAGAGCATGAATGGCGTCTGCCGACCGGAATACAATGCCGTCGGTGTGTCTGAAAACAATGCTAGAAAACGTACAGCGTCTGCCAACCGGAGAACAATGCCCTTGGTGTGTCTGGAAACAATGCTAGAGAACGTATAACGTCTGCCAACCGGATTACAATGACCTTGGTGTGTCTGAAAACAATGCTAGAGAACGTATAGCGTCTGCCGACCGGATTACAATGCCCTTGGTGTGTCTGGTAAACAATGCTAAAGAACGTATAGCGTCTGCCAACCGGAATACAATGCCCTTGGTGTGTCTGGAAACAATGCTAGAGAACGTATAGCGTCTGCCGACCGGATTACAATGCCCTTGGTGTGTCTGGAAACAATACTAGAGAAGGAATATTGTCTGCCGACGGAATACAATAAGCCAGGAAGATTTAAATAAGCAGAGCCGAATTGAAATTACTACAAGGAATCGCAGGCATGTTAGTTTTCAATGTAGAAAAATATACTTTTCTACGTGAAATCCAACTTCATTTGGAACATTGTTCAGGTATTATATCTGAATGAGCTCTATAGATCCAAATATACGCCGAAAATAAATAGATCGCGATTATTCTTTATCTTAAAGAGTGAAGAAAAGAATCGCAACTGTACACCGAGAACACACGTCACACTCATCCATATGAAACATTTTGAGTGGGAAGAATCTATTTTATAACAAATTCCGCGAGGGACGAGGTGCTTATGCTGCATTCCTCTGGCAAAGAGGGGTAGTTTCAAGCAGAACTTGTGCCCATCATCCTGCTAGACGTTCATGAGGATACACGACGCTCATTGATTTGAAACTTGGAGCAAAATAAAATGAGCTGCTTTTAACAGGCTTTAATCTTTTATTCGACGTGGCTAATCGCCGGAGTAGGGCTCCTAACTTATTCCCTATCGGGAAGGGAATTCGATTACTCCCTCACGTCAAAGTTAGCGAGTAGTGAGGCACTGCATGAGAAGCGGTTACTGCAACAGGAGGAGCTGTTACTGCAACAGGGTTAGCGAGTAGTGAGGCACTGCGTGAAGAGCTGTTACTGCAACAGTAGAAGCTGTTACTGCAACAGGGTTAACGAGTAGTACGGCGCTGTGTGAGGAGCTGTTACTGAAACAGGAGAGCTGTTACTGCAACAGGGTTTACGAGTAGTACGGTGCTGTGTGAGGAGCTGTTACTGTAACAGGAAAAGCTGCTACTGCAACAGGGTTAACGAGTAGTACGGGGCTGTGTGAGGAGCTATTACTGCAACAGGGTTAGCGAGTAGTGAGGCACTGCGTGAGGTGCTGTTACTGCAACAGGGTTAGCGAGTAGTGAGGCACTGCGTGAGGAGCTGTTACTGCAACAAGAGAGCTGTTACTGCAACAGGGTTAACGAGTAGTGAGGCACTGCGTGAGGAGCTGTTACTGCAACAGGAGAGCTGTTACTGCAACAGGGTTAACGAGTAGTGAGCCACTGCGTGAGGAGCTGTTACTGCAACAGGAAAGCTATTACTGCAACAGGGTTAGCGAGTAGTGAGGCACTGCATGAGGAGCTGTTACTGCAACAGGAGAGCTACTACTGCAACAGGGTTAGCGAGTAGTGAGGCACTGCATGAGGAGCTGTTACTGCAACAGGAGAGCTGTTACTGCAATAGGGTTAACGAGTAGTGAGCCACTGCGTGAGGAGCTGTTACTGCAACAGGAGAGCTATTACTGCAACAGGGTTAGCGAGTAGTGAGGCACTGCATGAGGAGCTGTTACTGCAACAGAAGAGCTGCTACTGCAACAGGGTTAGCGAGTAGTGAGGCACTGCGTGAGGTGCTGTTACTGCAACAGTAGAAGCTGTTACTGCAACAGGGTTAACGAGTAGTGAGACACTGCGTGAGGAGCTGTTACTGCAACAGGAGAGCTGTTACTGCAACAGGGTTAGTGAGTAGTACAATACCATTTGCGCTTTTTCACATGCGGTTTATTAACTGACGCTTTTGTGCCTTTCTGTTTCAGACACTTTTATGCCTTTGTTTTTGTGACAAAAGTGAACATTTACTGTGATAAGTGTGCTAATTGATAAAATAAACTAAATTGAAACTAGTAAGGTAAGTGAGTGCGCTCGCCTGCTGGAAGAGGGAAGATTCCCGCGGACGACTTTTGAGGATGCCCCCTACTCTGGCGGACTGCTCGGTCTGCTTCGCCAGGATGAGCAGAAGCGTCTTCAGGGACCTTGCGGGAGACCTCATCTACCGGTTTTATGAGCTGGATGTCAGGCTCGACCAGGTCCTGGTGACCTTCCAGGGCCTGCGGCGGAGGGACGATGACGGAGAAGAAGGGATCCTTGCGGGGAAGGTCTTTGTCCTCGAGAAGCAGCTGCGCACTGTCGCCAGTGAGAATGTGGAGATGAGAGAGGAGATTGGCAGGACTTGTGAGTCCATAGTGGTGGTGAGAGACGAGGTACGTAAGGTCCAAGATGACCATGGTACTAAGCGTGATCTAGAGAGTTTCGCTGCAGACCTCAGTAGAATCTTACGTTCTGATATGGAGAAGGCTAGTAAGGGCCTGGCGGAACATACGAGGAAATTAGCAAAAGTTAACGAGTTGGCGGTCCATGCTTAACAGCTGAACGGAGAGGTATTCCGGGAGAGGATTGTCCGAAGGGACCCAGTTTGATCGCGGGGGAGTCTTGGTGGTCATGCTCTGACTTCCTACCGTGACGTTCTGAGTAAGAGTCTGCAAAGGCAGCACGCATCCACCCCTAAACCCATATCAGAGCTGCCGGTGCTGTATGTGAGCTCGCAACTCGCTTTCACTCCTAATCCCAAGCCCGGGGTACCTACTTCCTTCCAGGCCATGAGGTCATCGGCTGCCCGGAAACTGAAAGCTGGGAATAAGCCAATACCTCGGACCAACACACCCACGAAACCGAAACCGCACCCAACCTCGACGGGGCGATGTAGATTCGGATGGATTTCAGCAGGTTCAGAACCGGTTCACCTTCTCGGCCCGCGTTTGTGATGCCAACGCGGAACACTTTTGAGAGGTTCCCAAACCTGGACGGCGAATTGAGACACTTGGTTGAATTTGCTCATAGGTGTAAGGCAAAGAGGCGGGTTATTTGAAAACCCGGTGCCACGATTGAAAAGATCAGAGGTTCCCTTGCAGAGGTGGTAGTTTTCAGCCGGGAAACACTCACCATTTGCGATGTAGGCACAAATGATCTTGGAAGTACAAGGTCGGAAGATCTGCTGGCCAAGTATAGGCAGCTGATTTCTAATCTCAAGGCAAAAACGGATCGAGTGGCCATCACATCCATCTTATCGCGATGCCAGATCTGTTAATAGGAGACGGCCTACACCTGAATGATGTAGGAAATGCCCGACTTTGCAGACTGCTCCATCTAAACGCTAAAAAATACTATGTCCAAAAGTCAGGAGTCCAGCGTGCTTTAAACTCTCCAGTTTTGGCCGCAGGGAACTCTATCTAGAGGGCCCCGAGCCCGCAGCAGATTCCCGAATGGGAGCGATGACCGTCGATCAGTCGTTCCAAGAGGAAGAAGCTGCGGACACGGTAGATGCGTTACAGGGCTCACAAGAAGGCAATTCTAGAGATGGTCAAGATCTTGGTCCACAGCCGCCAGGTCGAGACCCCCGCCCAATGATGGAGATGTCGAAGACCGAGACACGCACTGTCTAAAGGTCTTCTTCTGTTACGCGCAGTCAGATGCCCCTAAGTTCGATGAACTGAAGGGACTGGCGACCCTGTACTCTTTTGATGTAATTGGCATAAACGAAATATGGCTCGATCTTCAGAGTAGAAACCTGGCAGCAGAGATAATGCTCATAGGCTTCAAAATGTTTAGCGTGGACAAACCCACCCCTAGTAGGCGAGGGGACGGGTCCGTGCTATACATAAAAGAGATACTGCATCCATTTCTTAGAGCAACGCTCGCCACAGTTTCTTGCGAAATACTCAACGCAGAAATCAAAGTGGCCTATGCGACATTGAAGCTGGCAGGGGTGTACCGCAACAGCCACACCCTTGCGAAACAAGATGCTCAGCTCTATGAGAAGCTGGAAGAAATAGTCTCAAATAATCACGTGACTATCATCCTCGGCGACTTTAATCTCCCTTATATTGACTGGGTGAGCCTAACTTCACAGGCCTTAGGCAATAAACTAACAGAGTTTATCGGCGAAAATGGCAAGTTCGTGAACCAACTCGGGGGAATACTAGAGGAGCGCTTACTAGTATACATACTAGACCTAGTCATATCAACTGAGGAGCGCTTGGTCGGCAACATCCTAGTTGGCAACAAACTGGGAGGTGCTGACCCCAACGCGGTGGAATTCACCATCAAAGTGCCCCGTTCAGCCCCCCAGGGAGCTATACGCAGCCTCAATTTCGCGCGAGCGCTTAACTTAATCAAACAACTCGAAGAAGGTACGGTGGACGTTTGCTGCCGTATCCTCAATGAGAGAGTTTGCAAGACAAACGACCGTTGTATACCCTTGAGGACAATTGATCCCGCTCAAAGAATCAGACCCCTTTGGTGGAACGTCGAAGTCGCAAGAGCCTTGAATCGTCGCGATCAACTAAACGCGCAACGACTGAGGGATAACACTGAAGAAGCGGCAGAACTGCACCACCTGGCATGTAGGACAACCACTAGACTAGTCCGATCCTCTAAGCGCACGAAAGATAAAAATATTGCGGATAACGCCAAAGAGAACCCAAAGGATTTCTATCGCTACGTAAACGAGCGTAGAATTGCTAGGGACTCCGTTGGACCGCTAATGGATGAAGGTGGTGTCCTCAGAACGTCACCTGATGACATGGCCAGTGTCTTGAATAGCTTCTTCTGTTCAGTGTTCACAGTTGAGGGCTCCGGCTACGAACGAGATGCTGTTTACGCTGGGGAAGTCAGCCTCAACGACATTGCGTTTACAGGAGAGGAATCTGCCAAACGACTTGAGGAACTAGACATTTACAAATCGATCGGTCCCGATGGACACCCCCTAACCCACATCTTCAACTTATCGATGACGAGTGGCGAGGTCCCCGGAGACTGGAGAGTTGCCAATGTCACGGCAATCTTCAAGAAAAGTGACCGACAATCGCCCAGCAACTATCGACCGATCAGCTTGACGTCAATCGTGTGCAAAACCATCGAGCGATTGATACGAAATCATCTCGTCGATCATCTGAAAGACAACGGACTCATTCATGACACTCAAAACGGCTTCCGCCGTAAGAGGAGTTGTCTGACGAATCTGCTGGACTTCTTCAATTAGGTGATCAACGTGTACGACCGTCGCAAGGCAGTGGATGTCATCTACCTAGACTTCCACAAAAGCCTTCGACAATGTGCCACACAGGAGACTGTTCCACAAAGTCTCTGAGCTCAACATTGGTGGCAACGTACTTCGCTGGCTGTGCGCCTGGCAAACAGGACGCAAGCAAAGAGTCAGCATCGGCCAGGCTTTGTCCGAGTAGGCCCTTATTACCTCTGGGGTGCCCCAGGGCAGTGTCCTGGGTCCTATCCTCTTCCTCGTCCGTGTAGACGACATAGATGCAGTCTTCTGTCTAAAGTATCGAAATTTGCCGACGACACAAAGATCTGCCATGCAGCATGGATGGAGAGAGAGAGAGTTGAGATTTAACAAGATTTCAAAAAACTCGTGAAATTGTCGGAAGCGTGGCAGATGCCCTTCAATGTTTCAAATTGTACAGTTATGCACATGGGGTGTCGCAATGCCAACTTCAACCACGCGATGGCAGGAAGCGATCTTGCAACTGTTGACCAGCAGAGAGACTTTGGTGTTCTTGTCTCGAAAGATATGAAATAGAACGCGCAGGTCGAAGAAATTTACAAGATTGCTAACCGTAACTTTGGTTACATCTCCCGTAACTTCCTCTGCAAAACGAAGGACATTGTATTGCCATTGAACACGTCCCTCGTCCATCTCCACCTCGAGCATGCCGTCCAATTCTGGTCTCCACACATGAGGGGGACATAGCTAAACTGGAACGAATCCAGCATCGTGCAACTAAGCTCATCCAACAGCTACGCCACCACAGCCACGAGGATAAGCTTAAAGAGCATATACTCATCACACTTGAGCAACAAAGGCTGAGGGGCCAGCTCATTGAAACCTTTAAATATCTGAAGGGATTTAACAGCGTGAGTCATGCCGGCCTTTTCAACAGAGACCACAACATTCGTTCCCGAAACAGCGGGGTCAAAACTTCTGACAAAACGTTTCGCAACAACTATAGCGCAACACTTTTTTCCCAATCGCGATCTCGCGGGTCTGGAACAACTCACCGGTTAGCTCTGAATCCGTGAATGCGTTCAAGAACGCGCTTGACAAGCACTGGGCTACGTGACTCGTTTAACCTGAGAACGACACGATTTACCAGGAGCTGTCGAACCGGGTGAGAGGTGTTACGGCGACTCTCATCCACCCTAAACCCATGCCAGGGCCCCGGTACTGGGTGTGAGCCCGTAACTGTACTCGCACTCACCCATCCCGCTAGCTTACGAGGCCGTCTGTTGTCCCAACATGACAAGCAAATGAAATTACTATGGTATTCTGAAGAGCGACACCGCCTAAGAGGAGGGCTTGCTCAACTCGATGCAGCGGCGAAGACTTGGAGAGATACCATATATTTTTTACTCTTTATTTTTATTATTTTTGTGTGGTACGGTGCCGGCATTCACCACCACACCCCATGATATATGTATATCGAACCCGCACCAAGAAGAGAGCTCCTGCTGAACTCTGTGGCACTGTCTAGATTCAATTGGTATCATCCATTGATGAAGGCAACAAATATCTTCCTACGGAGGAATCTTGCCAACACGATGGCATTTTTATTTTACTTTTCTACCCTCCCTGTGGGAGAGGAAAGAAAGGAAAAAAATGAGACGAGATAGTCAAAATTGCAAACCACCCACTTATGTAGGGAAGGCGCATGACACGGCTCTTTTCACAATCCAAGCTATTATTAATAATGAATCAATTATTAGTAACAAAAGTAGCATGTCGGTGGTAGTAGCAGTTGTTAATTATTCCTCATAATTTCATTACCAGTAACAATGTAATGATTGCTATTGCAGACCAACTAAAGCGACTGAAAAACTCCATATCGGAACGGAACGCTTCCTACCATTAGCATAGCAATTACAGGTACTGATATTACTGCATTGCAAATACAGAGACAGATAATATATCAAGAACGATCATTCTAGGAAGTCACCGGGTGAGAGGTGTTTCGGCGACTCGCATCCTCCCTAAAACCCACGCCAGGGTCACCGGTACTGGGTGTGAGCCCGTAACGGTAATCGCATTCACCATCCCGCTAGCCTACGAGGCCTTCTGCTGTAGTAACGGGACAAGCAGATGCAGGGACTATTGTATACGGAAAATCGACACCGCCTAAGAGGAGGGCTTGCTTAAATCGATGCGGCGGTGAAGAATTGGAGGGATACCATAAATTTATATTTTTACTCTTTATTTTTAATATTTTTATGTGGTACGGTGCCAGCATTCACCACCACACCCCATGATATATGAAAATCGAGTCCGCACCAAAAGGAGAGCTCCTGTTCAAATCTGTGATGTGGTCTAGATTCAACGGGTATCATCCATTGCTGGAAGCAATGAATATCTTCCTACGGAGGAATCTTGCCGACACGATGGCATTTTTTTTTTACTTTTCTACCCTCCCTGTTGGAGAGGAACGAAAGGAGAAAAATGGAGAGAGATGGTCAAAAGTGCAACCTAGTGAGGGTGAAGTCTGCCGGTGACTCACCCCCACACCCCACGATATTCGAAAATTGAACCCGCACCAGGACAAGGGCTTTGCTCAACTCTACGGTACGACGTAGATTCGACAGATATAATCTATTGCTGAGGCAATGAGAATTTTTCAATGGAGAGACCTTTCCGACCCAATGGTATTTTTCATTCACTTCTCTACCCTCTCTGTGGGAGAGAAAAAAGAGGCGAAAAATGGGGAAAGATAGATAACAATTACGAATCAGAGCGAGGGAAGTTTGTGGCGACTCAGCGGCGCTTGCTGAGAAGCCGCATCGACGGCTTACCCCCACACCGCATTTAATACGAAAATCAAACCACACTAGGAGGATACCGTTGCTCAACTCTAAAGTACGACGAAGATTCGACAAACTGTGCGGGTGGAGTCTGCCGGCTACTTAGCGACGCTTACCGATGAGCTGCAACGGCAGCTCACCCACAACACCCCATGATATGGGAAAATCGAAACCGCACCATGAGGAGAACTTGCTCAACTCTACGGTATGACGTAGATTAAACAAATATCATCCATTGTTAGGCAATGAGTCTCCTCCTATGGAGAGACATTGCTGTAGCAATGGTATTTTATCCTTACTTCTCTACCCTCCCTGTTGGGAGAGAAAAGAAAGGAGAGAAATGGAGATAAAAAAAATATCCATCTGTCGAATCAGTGGGTACCTTCCTTTAGAAGGACACTGTCGACACGATGCTACTCTCCTTTTTTTCCTCTTCTTCCCTTCCTAATACCAAATTGTAATACCAGCGCCGGTTACATCTCTTGGAGATGTCTCTGTGGCATCTCACTCGAAATATAATTCCCCCTAGGCACTTCAGTTTAAATATACATAACCTTAGAGATATCCTTCTGGCATCTCATCTTTAAATTATAAAATAGTGCACCTAATGCACCTGCCCCTCCAGCATCTTACCTTTAAAATGACCCACTTGTACATTTTGAATGAACTATTCGTCTTCTTTCTCTCCTGTCTTACAGATCCGGGAGTAACCCTGTTACAGCGTGGTGCAGACACTCACCTACTAACTCGTTCCTTACAGATATCCGAGCTAATACCGGTTGATTGCCTCATTCGGATTTAAATCTGCGGATTTAAATTGGTCAAAAATTAAAAAACCTTTGTTTCCTTTGGCTTGCCATAACCCCAAATTTAAATACTCATGTCATTCATGGCTGAAACTTGCGATAAGACCCGTTTTCAAAATTTAAAATACATGTTTTTTCTTTTCTAAACTCAGGAGTTACCACGAGCAACACTTTCCTAGGAGATGTCACTCTGACGTCTCACCTTGAAGTACGTCAGCCGTCAAGGGCCCTGCAATAATAATATGTTTTCAAAATTTCTAACAACTCGTTCTGCCTTTGCTTGGCAGCATGAACGGGTTACCTAGTGAAATAATATTTGTTGGATTTCCTACTGGCATCTCACCTGACGTATGAAATATTCTTGGAGATGTCCTTCTGGCATCTCATCTGAAGCATATTGAAATTATATACAGCACCCAGTGCAAACTAATACCTGGAGATGCTCCTCAGACATCTCACCTTGAAATTTGTTCTCGTGTGTAATGTGAATAACTAACTACCTTCTCTTCTGTAGCATAGATTCGGGTGGGACCTGGTGCAGCAATGCCAAGAAAAAATTCAAAATTTAAAAATCGTTGGCTCTTTTTCGGATTAAATTTTACGCTAGATTCTTGTCAAAACTTAAAACATTGTGTTCCCCTTGACTATTTTCTAAATTCAAAATGTATATGCTGATCTCATGCTTTTTTTGACTAAAATTCTGCGATAACTACTCAACAAATTTAAAAATATCCAACTCTTGACTAAACTCTGGAGTTGCCATGAGCAACTTTTTTTCAGGAGATGTTCTTCTGACATCTCACATAAAATGTTCTTGTAGGACCAACCACACGTGTTCAGAGACTTACTCTACTGAATATTAGGGAGAACTACTTTCAGGAAACTGGGCGTGGAGCTCTCCTACATTTGCACTTATCAAAATTTCACGACATTTTTGAAAATTCTGACCTAAACTCTAAATCAGCCAAAGGCAGGTCTATCCCTAGGAGATGTCACTCCGACGTCTCACCTTGAAGTGCGACAGCCTTCAAGGAACCGCTTGCGTACAGAAGACCTAATCTTCTTAGCACATGGGGGGGGGACCACTACCCGGGCAACAGGGTAAGCTGCTCTCCTAAATGTGCAAATACTTATCAAAATTTAATTCCCATATGCTCCTCTGGAAGTAGACTCAATACCTAGTTGGAATCCGTCTGACCCAACCTCTGGGGCAAGCCGACAGGCATGCGCTCGAGGAAAAGAGTGAGTCCGCTGAGCGTATTGGCGTCTCTGTTCGACCGTCTGAGATGCGACTGCCTGGAACCTAAATATTTCTCTTCGCTTCTTGTTCGCCCCGATCCTGAACTATCGTCCTGACACTCGACCCTTTTTTCTCCGGGGCTGAAATGCCCCGGGTAGTAGTGGGGTGGTTGTAGTCTGTAGTGGTGGGAGTAGTGGTGGTCCTTCTCCTTTCTGGTCTTGCAGCCTTCCTTTTTCTGTATGTGTGCATGAATTTCTAAATCCTCGTTGACTATCCCACACTCCTCTTTCACTTCTTTCAAAGGAAACACTCGACATGAACACTTGTGCTCGTTTGTTTTCCTTACTCTAATCTAATCTAATCTAATCTAGTAAGACGCTGTGTGAGGAGCTGTTACTGCAACAGGATGGTTCTGGAGGGGCCTAGTTCAATTATTGTTGTGTGTGGCCTTACGCGAGAGTGGGAGAGAAAAGCACTTGTGATGATTTGTGTTGCTACTGAAACTACAGTGCTATCTGTCTAAGAAGAGTCGAGATCAAGCAACGGAAAATAAAATATATTGATAAAATTATTTCAATTTCCGATGCATATGCTTGATGTACGGACGGTTTCACACCGATGTCACCTGGAACGTATTGTAAATCAATGTGT
Organism: Gammarus roeselii; assembly: GCA_016164225.1. Classification (NCBI taxonomy): domain Eukaryota; kingdom Metazoa; phylum Arthropoda; class Malacostraca; order Amphipoda; family Gammaridae; genus Gammarus; species Gammarus roeselii. The sequence continues at coordinate 16,050 of SDVV010006925.1, forward strand.
GTAATTCCAATCTAAAAAACGATGGCGTGAATACATGTTTTCGATACCCAATTTAACAGAACATAACGTGAACACACGCCGTGCGGCCATTATTGCTATACAAACATCAGTTAATCTTCACACACAAATTACACGGATATTATTTAAACTATTTTAACCTTAGCAACATATGGTGGGATGACGCTTAATTACACAGAGAAGATACGTGAAGTGCTAGAGCAGGAAAATATGTTTATCAAAGACTCACACGTGATGGCGGTTTCCAGCCTCAGCAGGAGAAGCGAGGCGACGGTGTGCAGGACCGTCATGGTGAGGGTGAGCAAGCAGTCATTGTCGAGCCAAGGCCTGGCTCTACGAGAGTGCCACTAACTGAAAAATGATGGCCAATCAAACAGGTAAGACAATGCTAGCATTGGGATTTTTTCTTGAATCAGTGAAACAGTTAACTCAGTGTCGACAATGGGGCTTGTACATGAGTCAGTCGAATATGTAACAGAGTGAAGCGTTAGGGGTTGTTCTTGATTCAGCAAAACAGATAGCATAGTGTCAAAGGTGTAGCTTGTTCTCGATCGTTTAAAACAAATGACAGTGCCAATGTTGGAGCTCGTATTTGAGTCATTAGAAGAGGTAACCCAGTGCCACCGTCTTGGCTTTGTCAAGATGTTAAGGTATTGGCGCAACCTGGTTCTGCAGGATTGCAAACGATGAGTAATCAATGCTAAAACAAATTGTCTTGATTCGTATTTTTCAAGCAGCCCTCTAGCTTTGAAAAATGTTGTCAGTTGATAGCAGAGGGTCAAAGAGCGTCTCCTCTCCACTCACTAGAGCTTGTTGAACGGATCAGTAAATCAACTAAATGAAGGCCACCGCAAGTTTGTCAAAAGGTGCAAAGTAATTGTATAGTAAATGTTGTCTAGAACTGACGGAACTCTAACGGGTTACAATATATATTCAGTCCAGCATTGACGGAACTCTTGCGAGTAACTATATATGTAGTCCAGCACTAACAGAGCTCTTGCGAGTAACTATATATGTAGTCCAGCACTAACTGAGCTTTCGTCGCTCGATTTTCAAATCAGTTTTAAAATGATCATTATATATCTTACATGTTTAATTCAGTGGTTATGGTTCGATGTATTGAAGATTTAGAAGATATATTATTTGATCGGATCTTTTGAATTATAACACCTATTTTTTGATGGAGTTCAAGACTTGTTTGTGACACGTTTTTCTTACTGCGATGTTCATTTGTTGTTCATCGATCACGTTGTTTGGATTTTATTCATTAGTCACTGAACACAACCGGATTTGAAATTTTATGTGTCAATTAAGCATCCCAAAACATCGCTCTAATCTCCAGCATTCACGATACAATTCGTCCCGAATGGCATGTTTTCTGGCTGCTCCTCCAACACCATACTGTTGAGTGCCAATACTTCACTCTGGCTGCTCCTCCAACACCACACTGTTGAGTACCAATACTTCACTCTGGCTGCTCCTCCAACACCACACTGTTGAGTACCAATACTTCACTCTGGCTGCTCCTCCAACACCCTGCTGTTGAGTACCAATACTTCAATCTGGCTGCTCCTCCAACACAATACTGTTGAGTACCAATACTTCACTCTGGCTGCTCCTCCAACACCATACTGTTGAGTACCAATACTTCACTCTGGCTGCTCCTCCAACACCATACTGTTGAGTACCAATACTTCACTCTGGCTGCTCCTCCAACACCCTGCTGTTGAGTACCAATACTTCACTCTGGCTGCTCCTCCAACACAATACTGTTGAGTACCAATACTTCACTCTGGCTGCTCCTCCAACAGCACACTGTTGAGTACCAATACTTCACTCTGGCTGCTCCTCCAACACCATACTGTTGAGTACCAATACTTCACTCTGACTGCTCCTCCAACACCATACTGTTGAGTACCAATACTTCACTCTGGCTGCTCCTCCAACACCACACTGTTGAGTACCAATACTTCACTCTGGCTGCTCCTCCAACACCACACTGTTGAGTACCAATACTTCACTCTGGCTGCTCCTCCAACAC
>SDVV010006926.1:0-18107 GCA_016164225.1 Gammarus roeselii
CGGTTCCTCGGTGCATTCGGGACCCAGAGTGTAAGTTGAGGGGCTACCGGCCGGACCCTTTAGCACAAAGGGGCTAAGGTGTGTGAGTGTGAGCGTGTCAGGGTGTGAGGTGCGCCTTGCCGTCGGCCACCCCCCTTTCTGGGGGATGCGGCCAAGTGTCTGTATCTATATTTATTTACTCACTCTCCACCACCAATCACGAGGCTCTCGTTGTTGCCCTTGATGAAGTATGTGTTCTCGCCCGTCCAGTTGCAGACAGTAAACTCAGGGTGGCACGAAAAGATGAAGCTTTCGCCAGTTCCATAGAAGGTGTCGCTCACTCTAAGAGTATTCGATACAAGTGCTCCAAAGATCTGAAATGGAAAAGGTCCACATGAATGCATTGCCTGTCTACCAAGGGGACTAAAAACGACGATGCCTAAAAAAACATTGGTCCAGCATAATCCAGCAGTTACGAATAGTAAACAATTTCAATCACTGAGAAATAAAATAAAATTGCAAGGTGAAACTATAGCCAGTTGTTACAACTAACATTTTGGTGACTACACTGAAGAAGCTACAAAAAAGTCAGAATAGAAACTTACTCAATAACTAAAAAAAAATACGACTCGCGTGTAGAAGCAATGTACAATCACATGTTAAAGTCAAGATCGTTGCCGGGCATTTTACAGACACAGACGCAAGGCAAAATCACCCAGGCGCATCTCACACTTGTCTCGTGCACTTACACGCATACTAAACTTTAGCCTTTCAACGCTAAAGGGTCCAGACAGGGATCCCACTACAGAATCTTTGGGTCAGGAGCGAGGTCCGGGACCAGTGTCAGCAGCAGGGTTGGAGAGCGTTTACAGGTTCGCGCCTGCTGCGTCATATTTGCTGGGCCTTCCCCAACCCACGTTCATCGAGTTTATCAACGAGACGCCATTTGTGGGAAGGCTCATCAGATTCAGATAGTCACCAGGCCGTTTCTCCCAGGAGGGCAAGGCGCACCTCACACTCTTCTGATACACTCGCACAACTCAGCTCTTCATCGCGAGAGTTCGGCCGGAAAACTCAGAAACACACTCTAGGTCATGAGTGTGGTGCGATGCCAGTGTCAGCATCAGGGCCCGACAGTGTGACTGGTTTACCCCTGCCGCTTCATGGTGACCGGCCCCTTCCCAACCCTATCCCGTTTCTCAACGATAGGCCAAGAGCTGGAAAGCTAATCAGGGCAGCGTCAAATAATTCATTCGCAGCCATTCTTTACACACGCCTATTCATTGCACGCTCTCTTGCTAACACCTCACTCAAGTCTCTTATTCCTAACGCCTGCGTCACACCATCCACCCACCCAAACCTCGGTCTGCCTCTAGGCCTGCGACCACTCACCTCCGCTTCATACCCCTTTTACCAATCTCCTTTCATCCATCCTCACCTTGTGCCCGAATCATCTCAGAACAGGCGAATCTACTTTGTCCTCTAACTTCTTCACCATCCCCATTCAAATACGAACATATTACATTAGAGTATCAAGGCTTTCTAGTGCACACGAGTTAATGTCCTTCTGGCACCGAACGCCAATCCAGCAGCCAGCGCTGCATCAAGTCATCGACAAATTTTCGTCAGTCTCCGGGATTGTTTCGGCTCACGGCATGCTTAGGTCACTATCAAATACGAACTAAGTCGTTCTTGATCCTGTCTTTCAGCGTCATCCAGCCAGTGGCCTCAAACATTTCATCTCTAAAACATTCAACTTCCTTTTCGCTTCGGCTTCCCCCCCCCCCAGTCTCTGTAGAGTGAATCGGGAAAACTACATCCTCAGGCAACCTTTCCTTTGCTTCCATTCCAAACGCCTTACAGCTCATTACACTGCCTAGTGTACCTAATACTTTACACTCTTCCTTTACTCGCGACTTCACCGCAATTTCCACTAGTACGTTTTTTTTTCCACATGGGAGTCATGATACTTGAAACAATGAACCTCCTCCAATAGCTCTCCATTTAGGGGGACACTAATTCTGCTCGCTCTACATTCCTCGAGAGCTTTTACACGTGTCAACTCGACACTTCCTTTTCTCACACACTCTACCAAACTCCGACAACAGCCTACACCATACACAGCTTCTCCTCTGAATCCGCCACCTGTGCCGTATCATCCGCAAACAGTAACTTGCTCAACTGCCAACTCCGCTCATTCGCTTCCAACAGTTCTAGGCCACGACCCATTACACTCACCTTCACCTCTCTGACCACTCCAACGCAGCCTCGTCCCTGACCCACTTTTACTGTGAACCAATCGCTCCCCTCTCTAACACATGTTCTGCGGCCAACAAAAACTCTGAATAGCTTTCAACAGATTTTCGACTACACCGTGCAAATGCAATACTATCCACTACTTTTCTATGTCGACCCTGTCGTAAGCCTTTTCCAAATCCACGAAGGCCGCGAACACATTTTTTCTCGTCGCGAAGTGCTTTTCACAGATTTGACTAATCTAATCGGCACACGTTCTACCACTCATAAAGCCACTGTTCGTCGCCAACTGCGCCATCCGTGCAGTCTCTTCTTCTTCTTTTGATCAGCACACTCCCGAACACACTTAACAAACTGGTACCTCTACTGACTTCACGGATGGCGCAATTGGAGGGGAACAGTGTGGCTTTAGGAGTAGTAAAAGGTGTGCGATCAGATTTTTGCAGTAAGACAAGTCAGTGAGCAGTATCTTGCGAAAGGTAATGATGTGTTTTGGGCCTTCAGGGATTTGGAAAAGGCCTACAACAGGGTTGACCGCGAAGGGCTGTGGATGGTGTTGCGTTTGTATGGAGTGGGTGAAAATCTGTTGACAGCAGTTCCGAATTTGTATGCTGACAGAGTATGAGTCAGAGTGGGGAGCGAGGCGAGTGATTGGTTTAGAGTAAAAGTGGGTCTGAAACAAGGCTGCGTTATGTCTCCCTGGCTGTTCAATCTTTACATGGATGGAGTGGTTAGGGAGGTGAATGCTAGTGTATTGGGTCGTGGCTTGGAGCTGTTGGAGACGAATGGGCGAAGTTGGCAGTTGAGTCAGCGACTGTTTGCGGATGATACGGCTCTGGTGGCGGGTTCAGAGGAGGAGCTGCGTAGGCTAGTATCTGAGTTTGGAAGAGTGTGTGAGAGGAGGAAGCTTCGAATGAACGTGGATAAAAATAAAGTAATGAGATGCTTGAGGAATATTGACGAGACGCTCGAGGAATGTCGAGAAACAGTGTTCTCTTAAATGGAGACTTATTGAAAGAAGTTTAGTGTTTTAGGTATCTGGGCTCCTATGTAGAGAAGACTGAACTATTGGAAACTGAAGTGAAAGGAAGGGTGTTCAATGTTGGGTGCACTGAATAGTGTAATGAGCTGTAGGTCGTTGGGAATGGACGCAAAGGAAAGGCTGTATGAGGGTGAAGTTGTCCCAACTGTGCTCTACGAAGCTGAGAGTTTGGGGGTGAGAGCAGAAGAGGAAAGAAGGTTGAATGCCTTCGAGATGAGATGTTTGAGGAGCATAGCTGGTGTGACGCTGAGAGACAGGATCAGTAACGACGTGGTGCGAGTTGGAACGGGGTGGTAAAGGAGTTAAAAGACAGAGTTGATTCGCAAGTTCTAAGATGGCGCGGGCAAATGGGGAGGATGGATGAAGGGAAATTGGTGAAAAGGATGTTGAAGGCAAGAGGAGAGTGGATGCAGGCCTAGAGGGAGACCGAAATTTGGGTGGGTGGATGGTGAAGCAGGTGTTAGGAAGAAGAGACTCGAGTGTGGAAGTAGCGAGAGAGCGTGCAATGAATAGGCGTGAGTGGAGAATTTTCATGAATGGATGATGTTTGACGCTGCTCTGACGTGCTCTCCGCCCTTGGAAACTCGTTGAGAGAAGGGATGGTCGTGGGTGGAGAGGATCCCTGTCATCATGATGCGGTAGGGGTAAACCAGTCACACTGTCGGGCCCTGCTGCCGACGCTGATCTCGGACCGCACTCATGACACGAAGGGTGTGTTGCGGGGCCTCCCGGTCAGACCCTTTAGCCCATCAGAGCTAAGGCGTGTGAGTGTATGCGAGAAGTGTGAGGTGCACCTTGCCGTCGGCCACCCTCCTTTCTTGCGGATTCGGTCTGTATCTGTACCTCTTGAGTTACGGCATGCAGCATTCATTTTGATCTCCTTTGTCTGTATGTAGCGAAACAATGCAAGCACTGGGTCACTCAAGCCCGGCACAAACCACAAATTCAGTCGCCCCACCAGCCATTTGAAAATCATTACACAACCCATTTTTAGGCACTCAGTCGCAACACCATCCAAACCAGGGGCTTCCATATTTTTATTACCTCTACTGCCTCCTGCACATTCTCTCTAAAAATATCAGCAACAAGTCCATCTAACAAAACAGGTCACCGTGCATCACCACCCACAGCAACTCTGCCAGGCTCTCTGACATTCTCGACTTTCAATAACTCAACCAAATTCTCGGCCCACCGTTTCCGTACATTCCCACTTTCCAACAGCAACTGGCCATTTTTATCTTTCACCACTTTCTCCTTTCCGGTCTCCCCTTTGCACACCCTCTTCATTTTTTCTAGAATATCGTTTTGTTCTCAAATCCTGGAGCAATATCCGCCTCACCTGGCATCAACGTCCTTTTTGGCTCTCCTCACCACCAGTTTCACCTCTTCGCCCTTATCATATATAGTTGCCATAGGCCATCACTGGCCCCGCTTGTAGCCCATCGGGGCCGCAGTAAAACTTGAAGGACTAAACTTCGGTTTCCACTAGTTTAGTCCATTGGAAGCACTCTCGCTACACCCACACTGCTATCTCTCCTTCCTAACCCCTGCTTTACGCCATTTATCCACCTCAAACTTTGGTTTACCTCTCTAGTTTACTCACTACCGCTGCCAGCACCCTTTCCACCCATCTCACATCATCCATCCTCACCATGTCTCTGAACTACCTCAAAACACGTGAATAAATTCTGTCCTCTCACTTCATCACCATTCCCATCCTTGTTTGAACGTTATTATTGATCCTATCTCTCAGGGTCACTGAGGCCATGCCCGTCAAACATTTCAGCTCGAAAACATTCAACCTAATTCCATCTTCTCCTCTCGCCCCCTACGTCTCCGCCCCGTAAAACACAGTCGAGACATTTGCCCCCTCATACAATCCTCTCGTTGCTTCCACACCCAACGTTCTAGAGCTCTTTGTAATCTACAGTGCACCCAACCCTTTACAACAATCTTTCAGTTTCAAATTTCACTTCAGTTTCCACTAGTTTAGTCTTCTCAACACGTGAGACCAGCTACTTAAAACACAAATACTCCTCTGATAACTAGCTCTTCATTTCAGAGGACACTGATTCTGCTCTGGTCGTCATTCCTCGGAAATCTCATTACATTGTACGTTGCTTTTCCCCATAACGATTTGCATTTTCCTCATCTCACACACTACCAAACACCGACACTAGCCAACACAGCTTCTCCGAATCTACCACCAGTGCCGTATCATCCGCAAACAGTAACGGACTCAACTGCCAACTTCGTCCATTTGCGTCCAGCCAATCTGATCCTCGACTCATTGCACTCGCGTTCACCTCTCTTCTATTAATGCCCTTCCTTTGCAAGATAGTAATTTGGATCATTACTTGGATCAATTAGAGGCCGCCGAGGCCGAGTGGTTAGCGTGTCCGACTGCAGTGTCAGCCTCTGGTGCTGCATGTCGCGAGTTAGAGCCTTGTGGCGGGGAGATTGGGCGCCTCCCCCTACTGTGTCAGCCTAACTTAGCCACCCTCCTAACTAGGGGGAACAGCTGTACGTCTATACATACACAAAGAAATTCATTCAACTTGACGAAACTTAGGTCAGCATGGGAACAGGCCCATTACTTTACATCATTGGCAGAACAACAGCTTACGAGATTCGTCCAGGGCGCTCGAGTTTTTCATGTGATTGTACCTGAAGGCATCCTAAGTCAAACCCATCGCAGACATCTTGTACCACAACAGCCTCAGAGGAAGTCTCACATTCGAAAATGACGTCTGCAAGCGCTAGACGATTAGACAAGTACCGTGTGGACAGATTCGGATGTCGTTTAGCTAGAAGAACAGATATGAAGCAGATAGCAAAAGTGTCCAATATAAACATCTGCATGTGAATGTTTTTACAGCGGTAATGACCATGAAGTTAAAACATACAGAAAACAACCATTTTCATACTCGACTTTGTAACTTATAACCTTACATGAAGATCATGTTTAATATGATCTTCATTTAGTATGGGCCGCAAACTTCCAAAACCCTACAAAACAAATATGCCTTTCCCGTACAGGTAATCATTTTTCACAAGATTTGACTCATTCCTGATGTTAAGTATCAACAAGGCGATACGAACAGCGACTCTGGTTATGACTACAGTTATTGGCAAGAAAGATTCGAGCGGCCGAAATCTCTCGGTCCCTCCAGTGCCGAACAAATGGCCCTCTAGCGCCGAACATCAAACCCGCAGTTACTGATGTAATTGGTCATCATCTGTCTGACAGAAGAATCACACAGAGTCCCACTGCCACAACAAGGGTCGTCGTAGGTTCACTTTAAAGCTTTTCAAAGGGTGCGAATCATAGCCTCGTTGAATATGTTAACTTCTTACTAATCTTTATATAATGGCAGTCGAGGTGGCTGCTCAAGAGGTTAAACACTAAGCCCGCAAACCTCACCGTCTGCTGGGTATCCTGTATGATAATCATAATGGGGGTGTCTTGTATTTCCTGCATCTTCCTGTAGACTGAGCTGAGCGAGAAACCGTGCTGGGTGGTGCTGAACGCCTGGCGCCAGGAATAGCCCTGTAGGCGTGCTGGCAGCTTGCGGTACAGGTTCTGATGAGGACAAGGATAAAGGAAGAGAGCAGGTCAGACATGTTAAAGATTGTGTAATTGCGTCGCGGACGCGATTGTACCAGTTGGGCAGTTTGCTACATGTCGAAGGCAGGAAGCAAATCAGACATGTGCGTGTGATTGTTCACCTACGTCACGTTGACCATTTCACATGTATGGTAGCTAGCTACATGGTGTAGGCAGGGTGAGAGGGACCCGATCAGACATTTGTAAAAAAGTATGTATCTACGATACGTTCGTGATTTCACCGATAGGGTAGCTACATGACGAACTTCAAGAGGCTGTTCTAGAATGCAACCATGAACAATTTGAAATGCAATAACTAGCCATTGCCAGCTCAGTGGCTGATGGATAGCGTGTCGGCCTCTTCTCACAATATACTTCCATTGGAAGCTGAAGGTTGCAAGTTCGAGCCTACCAAACCCTGAGTGAGACCTTCTGGCTGGTCTCTTGAATGGTCCAAGGCCAGCTCATAAATACGTTGGGCAACAGAAAAAAGCCATCAAGTGGCAGCTACGCTGTAACCCGCTATACAAGCAAGAAATCTCAAAACTGAGAACAATTATAGACATTGATATAACTGCCAAATATCTGGCCTGTATGCAAAAGCAGTTCATAATTCATTGCATAGCTGCCCACCACTATGATTTTTTTTTTAGAATTCAAATGGTCAGCTGAGTTTTGATGCAATTGATAAAATTGATGCCAGATTAAAACAGTAATATTTTGGAGCGCAGACTATGACAGTAATGCAGGCAAGATCCAATTAAAGAACAGGAACAATACTATAAAGCTCTAGAATACAACCCATCAAATTTTATATCGCTAGGCAGAGCCCGGATAGCTAGCACATAAAAATTTTTAGTACCAGAACCATAGGTTCAAATCCACAACTTTGAATAAATGATTTTTTCTTCAACAACTTTAGATTGTGTCATAAGGGTTGTAATAGATGTTGAAAAAATATTAGCTTCTGTTTAGTAGCCCCTAGCAAGCCTTGGTCACTACTCACATATATAATCTCCATGGTTAAACGCCAGTCCCCCAACTGGTTTGTTGTCATGAACAAGTGGCGACCTCACCTTATAGGTCTTGTGGTCGATGATGTCAGAGGGGTCGAGCATCTCTGGCAAGAAAGACTCCACATCAAGGCTGGTGAGGGACGCCGACGAGTAGAGGGCTCGTCGGAGCTCCTCCGACATAGGACCGACCTGTAGGGGTAGCAAACCGTCAGGAGAGGGAAAAGGAAGCTAGTATGGGCAGAAACGAGAGGACTGATCTGGAAGGGGGAATGAAAGCCAAGGCTGCCCTGCAGAGAAGTATAGTACTTGCCTGTTGGAGCAGAGATTCGGTCCTGGAAACGAGCAAGACGCCAACGGCAGGATTTAAGGATTAAGCTATCCGGTCAAATTTTAGATAAATGATATGTCAATATAGCTCTACTAGGTGGGGAAAAGTCAATGAACAAACAATGGGAAATGTCAATGAAAAAACAAAAGTGAAAAAACCTGCCTGAGTTGCTACACCAGTCACCAGTGTTATTTACCTGCAAATAACAATAGCTACACCATCTAGAGGATTGGTTTCATAATGAGAATGAGCTCAAATGTGAGCCGTTTTAGATAACGTACCAACAATATTGTTAGGAGGTGTATGTAAATAATGAATACCAATCCCATCAGTGGAAAAACTTCCAAACTCAGAAGCCAATTGCACCTTTGGTCGATGGTACCCGTGCATTAGGTTATCCAAAATGAAAGATTTGATGCACAATTTTGAGCACATTGCACCGTTTAGGCTAGACTAACATGCTCACCTCTACTATCATTTTTAATTCACAATAACTGCTTTATATTTTCTAACATCAGAAGCACGGTTATTCTGTTGTAATACAGCATTAATGGAGGTGAGTGTGTATATCCAGCCAAAACAGTTTGGTGTGCACAAAATCTAGATAACAACTTTTGTTGTGTTGGACAGCCTAGTGTTCTGAATACTGGTCTTGCATTCCAGCAACAACAACTTTGATCTTCAGCTACAGACAAAAGAAGTTTTCCTCATGATGTAATTGCTATTCATTTACACAAGCTGTTTGTCAGATGAGACTACAGTAAGCAGGAAGGAAGGAAGGCATAAGTATACAGTTCAAGTTTCATTGAAATTGCTGATTGTTATTAAATGCCAACATGAAGATTTCAAAATCACTGACAAAATTGCTTAAACATAATGTGTTGAAGCAATTCAAAATGATCTAGGCTTGTTCAAACTGGCTATTAATCCAGAGGGACACTTGAAGATACAATGTCAAAGTAGCTAAGGCACCATAATGCTGTTAAGTTTCAACAAATGCTGGCAAAAACCTATATAAACCTGGAAGAAGGGTAGGAAGACTGGTAGTTCCACAAATAGAATAGTTCACGATTCATTACTGTTGAAACTCTTGAACATCTGTTCACCCTTCGAAGAAAAATGATGTGCACCATTCTGGTATATATTCATTAGCTACAATAGAGAGCATGAATAAGTAAGTGAAAAATAGATCAAGGAAGTATTGAAATGTAGGTAGTGCAATGCAAGTATAGTTAAAGAGGCTGGTAATGCATTGAGGTGTTGCACCCTATAAACAATTAAGAACTCAATTGTCAAACTTGACTATAGAAACCATTTGACAAAAAAATGAATATCAATGGTTATGAATAAGAATGTTGGTCTTTTTGATTCATCAAAGAAAAAACAGAGAGAATGATTCTGAATAATAAAGTTGTGAAAGAGATTTTATTAAATGTTTTTGCCCAAAATATTGATAAAAGTGCATGAAAAATGATCAATTGGAAAAATATCTACATGATGCCAGAGCTTTCCATTAAGAAACCTTTTTATGGCATATTAATGGGTTAGTTATTTGACTGTTCACAACTATGAGTCACATAAATGATAGGGTTTTAACATTTAAGTCGCAATTTATATTCAACATCTCTTTGTGAGAGCAAGAGAGAGAGAGAGAGAGAGAGAGATAACATTAAACATTCAGAATGTTGCTGACAAGTCCAAACCTAGTTAAAAGAACTAAACTGCCATCAATGAAGTTATTTACATTGTGTTATTTCATCATACTTTTGAGATCAATCCAATCTCTTTGAAGAAGTTTGATTTCCATTACCAAATTGGACATCAACAGATTGTTCATTGAAACACCATACTTTTTTCTCAACATTTTCAGTTGGCTATTAACCTCTCTGCTGTCCGGGCAAACACAAGTTTGAATGATTTGTTTGAAATAACCACAGCCCAAGCAGCACAGGTGCCAGAGGCGAAATGAAGAGTAGCACAGTGAAGCAGCCAGGGAGTTCATAGATCTTATGTTGTTGTTCTCTTGCTCCATATTGGGCACAGTAGGGGATTGAGATGGAAGTAAAGGTTCTCCTGGGAGTCTGACTAACCAAACCAAAAGCCTTTTAACATTGGTTTGTTGCACTCTTCCAATTCTAATTCATAATTTAATGAGCTATGCTTAACCTTTCTGAATGCCTAGTATAAGTGGGCAAATATAAATTTTAATGAGGCCTATTGCTTGTTAACAAACTTTCAACATGTTGTTCTTGATGGTGACCTGTCAAATGAAAGTGTCTGTGCAGATCTAGCTCAAACCAAAATACATCAAGTCAATGCACTAGAACATTTCAGTGAGCACTGAACAATGCCTAATTTATGCTTTCTTCAATGGCACCTCATTTAAAAATTAAAGGACATCATCTTCTTCACAATTTGTTGGGAATGTAACCCATTAGTTATACTTTCTGGTCTAGAACCCCCAAAAAAAATCATTAGTTATGGGGTAGCTAGCTACTCCTAGGTTTGTTACAAGATGAATCCAAAAACTGTTCTTACATCTTGGATTATTGCATTTGGCTGAATAGATGTATCTTTAGTCACTGATTCTTAGGTCTCAGGTTATCATATCAAACTTAGTAGCCGTGATCTTCAAGCACTGATGAAGAAATCCAATAAAGAATACTTTGATGTGGTGGTGCTTGGCGAACACTTGTCTAGGTAACAGCAGATGGATCACTAGAGGTAGAAATACTTCTCAAATATAGAGATGGCAAGGAAGATTCAAAACAATAAGTTTTGGAACAGACTAATGAACAGGATAAAGCAGAATAAAATCAACTTTGAGTAAATGTGATGACATGTTTTGAGGCCAATGGATATTATTAGCTATCATCAGAAACCATCCAACAAGCAACTGAAGTATGTTTGAGATGAGCATTTATTTAAAGATAAACTCTCAGATAATGAAGGCTGCTGCATAAAGTTAGCTAGAAAAATATAGTAGGTTGCAATAGTATGCAGCTGAATCCAAGTACCACAGCACAACACAACCAATTTATACCAAATTTAGGCCTTAGGACATGGCAAGTTGTGAGAGCCACCATTAAATTTGATACAAACAAATAATTTTAATCACATAAGGTCCCAATTTATGGCAAGACAGGAGGTGATTGGTCAACCTAATCAAGATGCAGTCCGTCAAGAAATGTCCGTCAAGAATTCAGTTCCCACGGAGTCCCTTCCTAACCTTTTCTCCAGGAAAGTGCATGTGGCACAGCAGCAGCTTTAACAAAGCAAGGTTATTATAATGGAGAGCAATAAAAGGGAAATAATGGTGCCTAATAATTCATTAGCCAACTTAAAGTTAGCCTTAAACATACATTAATGGTAACACATTTTATAATTCTAGGAGTGTAGGTAGGTGTTGTGAATGCCACAGAACAAAGCTACCACTAGATAGCACTGTTGTATATGCTACAGGGAAAAGCTACCTCTAAGGAGCAGAGTGAGTAGCAACTGTCCAGCATGGAAGCAGGTCAACTAAAGGTCAGTGAAGTGCATGAAATTGTTGCCTGGAAACAGAAAGCCGAGTGCAGCAAGCCAGATGGTTGAAAGTTTAGCTAGAGATTACCGCGCCAAGACATTGACTTCTGTTTGGACACCAACAGCACATTTAAATCTTCACTCGAATCGGTTGAAAGGATCATCAACTCGACACCTGAAGGTTTGAAACGTGGAAGCTTTTAGCCTTTCTTCAGACAGTGCAAATACACCGAAATGCTTGAAATTTGCTAGCTTCTTGTTTTTCTCAAATAAATGCAAAGAAGTATCCAAAACAGCAGACAAAGAGACCCATTTGCTAACCAAGGTGCACTAGTAGTTAAAAATTAAAACTTGGCTAGACTGAATGACAAAAATTCATTCAATTAACAATCATCAACCTAAAAGCCACTTAGGATAGAGATGAGTTGCTTCTTAAAGAGTACATTAGGGGTATATTATTACAGTGTTGGCTAGAGAAACAATGTTCAACATCAGACCCAGTTGATGGCAAATGAAATTGTCAGAGTCAATAAAGCTATTACAGGGAACAACATAGATACAACATCACACCAACACCTACTGAGTTCAGTTTTGTACTATCTCTATGATGTTGGGCTGTATGAGGGCACAGCCACATCAACGGCCACAGAGGGGCCTTCTTTAGCAGTTAATATATCAACAGCAGAAGTTATTGCTAATATGCCAAAGCCTGTCCTTGCGTGCTGTCACTAGGAGTCGCAACAAGAAATTCTTCTTTATGCAGCTAAGATGCACTGTCAATGAAGGCAATTGATGTACAGACACATCTAAGCTAGGGAACTACAGCCATGTTTCATCCGCACTACCCAGACATACCTTTCGTGTATGAGGTGGCATGGCAGAGTCATGCGGTAGGCAAGGCAACTAGTAGTGCAAGGTGTGTAGGGTGATATTGGTCAAGAGAAAAGAAAGTAGCAAACTAAGCAAAGACAGAAAGGGTAAAGATGCTTTGGAGGGACATATATACAGTAGAACAGTCAAAGAATATAGCTAGATGACAAGTAATCTTGCACAAGACAGTGAAATTAAAAATAACACTGTTTGTCAGCACTAATCAGACCCAGGTTAGCATTTGTCTGATTTCATGATTGTTAAATTCAAATTTGTGGTCTCTGGTGTTGGTTGTGATATTCCTTCACTCAAGATTAGAGCTAATGAAGGTGAAAGAATTCAAAGCTCTACTCTGGAAAAATACAATACTACACAAGAGGCCATCTAAAGACAATGTTGTCTGTTCTCTGCCTAACAGAAACTGCCCACCAGGATGAGAGACATTGTAGACCACTGCAATACCAGTGCAAATAACTGCCGGAGGAAAACCACACACAAAAATGTGTAATAATTGGCATGAAGCAAATTATTGGTTTAGTTATGGTGCAACAATTTGTAAGCCTGATCAGAATTCAGAAATCACACAACAACACAGAAAATTCGTAACACATTACAAGCACAGAACAGGACACTCCAAAACCCAAAACAACATTCTACCCTACAGTGTGGGATGTATTGGTGCGTGAAATGGTTTCCCTGCTAAGTTAGTGCAGTTCACAGGTATTTCACTATAAGCAGGCCCTCACTGATTTGATGTAAAACTATTGTTTTGAATCTGACTAGCTAATGATTTTCAATAAATTATTTTGTCTGAATTGTGACAAATTGAATTGCTATGAAAGTCTGTGGGGCTAAGCACAAATTTACGGATTATTCAGCCCATCATTTTGCCGTGCTGAGGCGCTTGTGCCATTTGCTCTACTCTGTACTTTGGCCATAGTGGTGTGTTGAGCAGTCATGAGGCCGCTAAGGTGAGACGCTCAAATGACCGCACCAGAATCAAGGCTAGCATTTGGCAAGTCTTAACAGAAACGTGAAACATGCTCCAACAGTCACAACATGGCATTCAATGACAGCCATGTATAGACAATAGGTGACCATCACTGAGATTGCAAGGCTTCAACACAGTCAACAGGACAGCAATGGACGTCATTGGTATGCGAGGGGGAACGCGATTTGCTCGCGAACGTCATTACCTACAACCATACAAGGGAAATTGCAATAATACAGAAAAAGGACAACTGAACTTGCACAAATATAATTTAACATCCAATCTTGCTTCGATTCATTGAATAAAATTGGAGAAAACAGACTTAGCATTGGAGAGAAAAAGTCAAAAGAACATGAATTTTACACAACTGATAGCTGAAATAATTTTTTTGGGAAGACATTGAGACATTATGACTCAAAGAAGCAAAGTCCAATGAATTTATTATTCAACAATTCACTCATTTTCATTTCAAATCAATTATAAAGCAGTCCTCTGCCACAACAAGACTTGTGAGCACAAGCAAACACAACATAAGAATATGTATATATCGAGATCATGACTGGCCTAACTGATAGGTTTACTAACACTGTTAGATAAGATGGAACCATACTGATCTGACAAGTTCCAAATACAATCAGGTACAACTGCTCAAAGACAGGATAGAAATGATCCCCAGTCAGACCGAGTCATTTCTTCAAGGCAAAATGGCACGAACGGTCTTTTTCGTTGCAAGCATTTTCCTGGATGATTAGACACGTGAACTTCATTACCCACCAAACGTGGAACAGCAAACTTTGTAGTAAAATGTAGGAGAAGTTGTGCAGGCTTTATAATCGATCTTTGCACTTGATCAATCAATTATTGCTACCCTTTTTACAACAACAATCAGACGTGGTAGCCAAGAACGACACACGTGGCACCTAAGAATAGCAGACATGCCAGCTAAGAACCACAGACATGTAGGCAAAGAACAACAAACGTGTCAGCCAAGAACAACAAACGTGTCAGCCAAGAACAACAAACGTGTCAGCCAAGAACAACAAACGTGTCAGCCAAGAACAACAAACGTGTCAGCTAAGAACAACAAACGTGTCAGCTAAGAACAACAAACGTGTCAGTCAAGAACAACAAACCTGTCAGCCAAGAACAACAAACGTGTCAGCTAAGAACAACAAACGTGTCAGCTAAGATGAACAAACGTGTCGGCTAAGAAGAACAAACGTGTCAACTAAGAACAACAAACATGTCAGCTAAGAACAACAAACGTGTCAGCTAGAAATAACAAACGTGTCAGCTAAGAACAACAAACGGGTCAGCTAAGAACAACAAACGTGTCAGCTAAGAACAACAAACGTGTCAGCTAAGAACAACAAACGTGTCAGCTAAGAACAACAAACGTGTCAGCTAAGAACAACAAACGTGTCAGCTAAGAACAGATTTGGAAGCTAAGAAAAACAGAGGTGGCAGCTAAGAACAACAGACGTGACAGCCAAAAACAACAGACGTGACAGCCAAGAACAACAGACGTGACAGCCAAGAACAACAGACGTGACAGCCAAGAACAACAAACGTGACAGCCAAGAACAACAAACGTGACAGCCAAGAACAACAAACGTGACAGCCAGGAACAACAAATGTGACAGCCAAGAACAACAAACGTGACAGCCAAGAACAACAAACGTGTCAGCCAAAAAAAACAGACGTGACAGCCAAAAACAACAGACGTGTCAGCCAAAAACAACAGACGTGACAGCCAAGAACGACAGACGTGACAGCCAAGAACAACAGACGTGACAGCCAAGAACAACAGACGTGACAGTAAAGAACAACAGACGTGGCAGCTTAGAACAACAGACGAGGCAGCTAAGAACAACAGACGTGGTAGCTAAGAATAACAGACGTGGTAGCTAAGATCAACAGACGCGGCAGGTAAGAACCAACAGATGTGGCAGTCAAGAACAAACAGATGTGGCAGTCAAGAACAAACAGATGTGGCAGTCAAGAACAAACAGATGTGGCAGTCAAGAACAAACAGATGTGGCAGTCAGGAACAACAGACGTGGCAGTCAAGAACAATCAGACGCGGCAGTCAAGAACAATCAGAAGTGGCAGTCAAGAACAATCAGAAGTGGCAGTCAAGAACAATCAGACGTGGCAGTCAAGAACAATCAGACGTGGCAGTCAAGAACAATCAGACGTGGCAGTCAAAAACAATCAGACGTGGCAGTCAAAAACAATCAGACGTGGCAGTCAAAAACAATCAGACGTGGCAGTCAAAAACAATCAGACGTGGCAGTCAAGAACAATTATACGTGGCAGTCAAGAACAATTATACGTGGCAGTCAAGAAGAATTATACGTGGTAGTCAAGAACAATCATACGAGGCAGCCAAGAACAAAATACATGGCAGCCAAGAACAAAAGACATGGCAGCCAAGAACAAAAGACGTGGCAGCCAAGAACAAAAGACGTGGCAGCCAAAAACAAAAGACGTGGCAGCCAAGGACTGAAGACTTAGCAGCCAAGAAGGACAGACGTGGCAGCCAAGGGTAGCAAGAACAACAGACGTAGCAGCAAGAACAACAGACGTGGCAGCAAGAACAACAGACGTGTTAGTCAAGAACAATCAGACATGTTAGCTAAAAAACAATCAGACGTGTTAGCTAAAAACAATCAGACGTGTTAGCTAAAAACAATCAGACGTGTTAGCTAAAAACAATCAGACGTCGCAGATAAACACAATCAGACGTCGCAGCTGAGAACAATCAGCCGTGGCAGCAAAAACCACCAACAAGCGTGACAGCTAACAACAAACCTGGTAGCCAACAACAAACCTGGTAGCCAACAACAGACGTGGCAGCTAGGAACAGATGTGGCAGCTAGGAACAGACGTGGCAGCTAGGAACAGACGTGGCAGCTAGGAACAGACGTGGCAGCTAGGAACAGACGTGGCAGCTAGGAACAGACGTGGCAGCTAGGAACAGACGTGGCAGCTAGGAACAGACGTGGCAGCTAGGAACAGACGTGGCAGCTAGGAACAGACGTGGCAGCTAGGAACAGACGTGGCAGCTAGGAACAAGCGTGGCAGCTAGGAACAGACGTGGCAGCACTATGAACAATCGTGGCAGCTAGTAACAGACGTGGCAGCTAGTAACAAACCTGGCAGGTAAGAAAAGGAACAGACGTGGCAGCTAGGAACAGACGTGGCAGCTAGGAACAGACGTGGCAGCTAGGAACAAGCGTGGCAGCTAGGAACAGACGTGGCAGCTAGGAACAAGCGTGGCAGCTAGGAACAGACGTGGCAGCACTATGAACAATCGTGGCAGCTAGGAACAGACGTGGCAGCTAGGAACAGACGTGGCAGCTAGGAACAGACGTGGCAGCTAGGAACAAACGTGGCAGCTAGGAACAGACGTGGCAGCTAGGAACAGACGTGACAGCTAGGAACAGACGTGGCAGCTAGGAACAGACGTGTCAGAACTAGGAACAGACGTGGCAGCACTATGAACAATCGTGGCAGCTAGTAACAGACGTGGCAGCTAGTAACAAACCTGGCAGGTAAGAAAAAGCAGCTGTGGTAGCTAAGAACAACGAGTCATGGCAGCTATGGAACATCACACTCTACGTTAGAGCCGTCACCAACACCCTAACACAATGGGATGAGAGTGGTTGTGACGAGGGGAATGAATGGGTAAAGCTGCATTGATTTGATCATGGCAAGGCTGAACCTTTCTGAATGCTTTTTACTGTGTGTACATCAGTAGTGGCATAGGAGAAGCGCCTACAAAACACACGAAAGAAAAGTTCAAGTCTCACGCACCGTGCCTCCGAGACAGGCTAGGCATTACAGTGAAAGTTTGAGAGTTCTCTGTCCTTGAACATCAAATATCAAACTGATTAGCTACTATTACACTCTTCTAAACTTTCCCATCACCATGACAACAAAATTCACCTCGCATGTTGTTGACACGTTTTTTTGCTTTGGGTATAAATATATCATTTCGTCTACACATCACTCATTAAAGACACGGGAGTTGGTAAACTTCATAAGAGACGAGAGATTGCAAATTTCATCATGAGACGAGAGATTGCAAATTTCATCATGAGACGAGAGATTGCAAATTTCATCATGAGACGAGAGATTGCAAATTTCATCATGAGACGAGAGATTGCAAATTTCATCATGAGACGAGAGATTGCAAATTCATCATGAGACGAGAGATTGCAAATTCATCATGAGACGAGAGATTGCAAATTTCATCATGAGACGAGAGATTGCAAATTTCATCATGAGACGAGAGTTAGCAAATTTCATCATGAGACGAGAGTTAGCAAATTTCATCATGAGACGAGAGTTAGCAAATTTCACCATGAGACGAGAGTTAGCAAATTTCATCATGAGACGAGAGTTAGCAAATTTCATCATGAGACGAGAGTTAGCAAATTTCATCATGAGACGAGAGTTAGCAAATTTCATCATGAGACGAGAGTTAG
>SDVV010006927.1:0-18107 GCA_016164225.1 Gammarus roeselii
ACACATATACATGTACATGCACACAAATATACATACACACATATATATGTATACATACATAAACATACACACACATATACATGTACATGCACACAAATATACATACACACATACATATGTACATTAACTTCTTCGCCGTGCCGGGCATGTGGGATATATTTCTCCACATGAACTACTTGGAATTGAAGTCCGAGGCTTTTAAGAGGAGTCGAATAGTTTAATTTAAGACATTCATTCAAGTCATTTACGTCTTTCAATTTTCGAAGACGTGTTCATGTTTTATTCTGGAGTATGTTTTACGAACGATAAAATTATGGGTACAAAAATATTCTCTAAACAACCTACGCAACGTTTGTTCTGCAATACAATTCATGCATAGCTGGAAATACAGAACACTTTCTTGATATTCATTTTCTAAATATGTTTGTTCACCAATAATCTACAACGAAATCTACATATATAACATTTGTTCCATTAGAGTAATAATGTCTACCACAGTTCTCAGAAGATATTTTTCAATGTCAGAAATCACCTTCGTTCAATCTGACAACCACTCCAGTTCTCTCACGCAACTCCAAGAATCACCCGATGGCCTTGCTTTCATAAGCAATATAAGACCTTCTCTCATGCACGCACCCCCGGGCTGTAGCAGTCGAGCAGGGCGTTGTTCGAGACATCGAGGTATTTCTGCACCCAATACAATGAGTCGGTTGACAGGCAGAAGGCGCTAACAGTATTGAGCAATGTAGGTAATATCTACCAGACTCCTCATACCCTTAGCTGTCTTTGCTTTTGAAGCTTGGTAGCATTAAGCCAAGGGTAAGCATGCACTTTATCACAAAACTAGACGGCCACAACCTTGCTGTTAAGTAGTCTCCCTAGGATCGTAAATACTACCTTCCCTACAATCATCTTGGATGGTTGCAGGGGGAAGAAAAAATACCCCGTCCGAGGTGCTTCATGTTACGTGGAGACGAGGACAGTCTGTTAGGAGGCTATTGAATCAATAGCATCCCGTGCAACGTCGCCTGATTGTGGAGGTGGGCCTGAGTGGTGGGCCAGATCTGTATCGAGTTACTTTTTTTAATAACTTTGACCAAATTAATGTTCTGAAGGTTACACAAAGTATTTGAAAAGTGATTCTTGATGCAGCATCGTGCGCAACACTGTTCGTCCTCATGCCATCAGCAGGCAAAGAAGAGCAAGCTATTGAGATGGAATACTTCAATAAATACACGGGCCATCTGATTATAACGAAAATTGGTAGAACGGGCTTTGAACGAATGAATCGCATTGAGGGTCTCTGATGTTCTTCTCTTCTTTCGTGATAAATCCTCGACAAGGCCGCCTTCAGACAACGAAGGTGTGTGCGTGTGTAAGTGTGTGTGTGTGTGTGTGTGTGGGATGTTCTGCGTGTGAGGGCTTGTACCACCATAATGCTTATACGAGGAGCGTCGTGGAATATTTACGACTTGTAATGAACGTGTTTAGGGGAATCATGAAGGAGACGGTGACAGTTTCAAGTCGTTTCCTGGCATCTGATGAACTTCATGACATTAAAATACCATTTTTTTGTTACATCATGATCATCATTTAATTTTCGTGCATTTACCTACATAGCTTAATTGACAATATAATGAAAATGTATATTCTATAACAGTAACATAAATTACCTTTTGTGACGTCACCGATTTTTAAACTCATATTTCTGTTTATTGAACGACTAAATAACAGTTTAAAACAATTTCCATGGCGCAGTGCACGAAAAGTTTTTTCTTCACAATTTACAAGACAAATTCATGAATGATATGGCATTAGTTGGTGCAGACGACAAACAAACATTCCACAAAAAATATAAACTTTCTTATTTAAAAATATTGAATTAATTTCTTGCCAAATGTTTGTACGTACACCGCATAACATGAGGAGACGACAGGAAAGAGCAACCGCAAAGAATTTACCCTTTTTCTCCCAAATTCCTACTTGTGTAGCCGCCCTTTGGACCTGGAATATTCCCAAGCTGAAACCCCTCGTCCGATTCCCACGCAAGACTTTGTTTGCACAACTGCAGTGAGCGGAGCCGACGAGGGAGACCTTCCTAACCGGCGGATGTGGCGAGAGTTCCGAACAGACGGTGTGGAGAGAGTTATAACTGTCACCTGTTACGAATTTTCGCCAACCGCCGGGTGTGGTGAGAAATCGTAACCGCCGGTTGTGGAAAAATTCCCAACCGGCGGTAGTGCGAGAGTTCCTGACCGGCTGTTGATGCAAAAGTTCTAACTGGCGGTAAAGTAACGAATATTCCTAACCGGCGGTTGAGGCAAGAGTTCCTAACCGGCGATTTTGAAGGCAGGACGAACAACAATACAGAAATTAACGATGAACTAAGATACACGAAAAATATCCAGAACCGAAGTAGTTTGTAATAGTCACGATTATGAAAGTAACCAATTGAAAGCCATTCAAATATAGTCACCGGTAAAAGTATCTAGTTTCAAAGCCATGTTTGAAGGGCAGTGTTAGCACACAGGATTTCTAATGACGTCATGGACCTGTTCTTTCCAGCCTGTGTGTGAGAGGGCCGATTACACTTGAATATTCAATATATAGGTGAATTCAGTACTCTATTTGTTGCTCAAGTTAAAGTGTGGAAATGCTTCCAACCAAGCCGTAACCTCTTGCAAAATTAGGAGAAAATATCTAAATAAATCTGCAATATTGTGATGATAAATAGGCGATAACAATACGCAGAATTGTTCGTAATCAGTGCAATCCTTCCATCAACGTCTAGTATTGCCTCATGTGACCGAGCTGGAGAATGGAACCGGAGATTCAAAGAGAGCGTCCAGCTCATCCTTTATAAATGTTCATCTTTAAATTGAACCTCCCGCAGACGAGCAGGAAGGTAGAATAACGTTACAAACATTTATTCAGCAAAGTATTGTATTGAGGTTCATTTGTTCAATTTTTTGTCTAGTTTCTGCAAGGAATTATTTGACAAAAGAATCTGAAAAAGAATCCAGAAACTGCAACTCCTTCTTCAGTAATGCAACAATCATCAACCAATTTAGACTATTCAATCAAACTCTAAAATCAAATCGGTGATTAGTGAAAAACAATCTGGTTGACCATAAGAATATTATTTAGAATTTAAACCCTCATCACATAAAATTTGGTTTGGACAAAATCACATAAAACTAGGAATTTAAACCCTCATCTCATTACATTTGGAATTTATACCCTCATCACAAAACATTTGGAATTTAAACCCTCATCACATAACATTTGGAATTTAAACCCTCATCCCATTACATTTGGAATTTAAACCCTCATCACATTACATTTTGAATTTATACCCTCATCACGTAACATTTGGAATTTAAACCCTCATCACATAAAAAGGCTATTCATAATTCTACTATTGAAATAAATCAAGATAATTGATAAAATAAATGTTTTAGCAATTGAGCTGTTGAAGAAACAAGGTGAAATAAAAATAATTTCGGTTATTAGTATTTGATTCAGATTTTATTATTATTAGAAGCCCCAGTAACATAACAATAGGTATTTCGGTATAATGTAGATACTTGCCTTAAATTGGAGCAGTAACATTTGAGAACGACTCGACAAAAGATATTTGAAGTAGATGATTTGTGATGTCGTAAACTTGTCCACCTATAATAGAGAAGGTGAGTTGGGGTTATACAATCACAAAGAAGAAGAAGGACAGTTTACGACGACACAAACCTTCATCTTCAAGTTTTCGAAAACCGTTTGTTCAATCGTTCTCAGATTCTCAAATATCACTCTTCGGCGACTCTCTTAACATCACGAAGTTGCGACTCTTCAAATATCACTGTGTGGCGACTCTCTTAACATCACTATGTTGCGACTCTCCAAATATCACTGTGTTGCGACTCTCCAAATATCACTGTGTGGCGACTCTCTGAATATCACTGTATGGCGACTCTCTGAATATCACTGTGCTGCGACTCTCTGAATATCACTGTATGGCGACTCACTGAATATCATTGTGTTGCGACTCTCTGAATATCACTGTGTTATGACTTTGAATATCACTGTTGGCGACTCTGAATATCACTGTGTGGCGACTCTCTGAATATCACTGTGTTGCGACTCTCTGAATATCACTGTGTTGCGACTCTCTGAATATCACTGTGTGGCGATTCTCTTGATGTCACTGTGTGGCGATTCTCTTGATGTCACTGTGTGGCGATTCTCTGAATATCACTGTGTGGTGATTCTCTTGATGTCACTGTGTGGCGATTCTCTTGATGTCACTGTGTGGCGATTCTCTTGATGCCACTGTGTGGCGATTCTCTTGATGTCACTGTGTGGCGATTCTCTTGATGTCAATGTGTGGCGATTCTCTTGATGTCACTGTGTGGCGATTTTCTTGATGTCACTGTGTGGCGATTCTCTTGATGTCACTGTGTGGCAATTCTCTTGATGTCACTGTGTGGCGATTCTCTTGATGTCACTGTGTGGCGATTCTCTTGGTGTCACTGTGCGGCGATTCTCTTGATGTCACTGTGTGGCGATTCTCTTGATGTCACTGTGTGGCGATTCTCTTGATGTCACTGTGTGGCGATTCTCTTGATGTCACTGTGTGGCGATTCTCTTGATGTCAGTGTGGCGATTCTCTTGATGTCACTGTGTGGCGATTCTCTTGATGTCACTGTGTGACGATTCTCTTGATGTCACTGTGGGGCGATTCTCTTGATGTCACTGTGTGGCGATTCTCTTGATGTCACTGTGTGGCGACTCTTTGAATATCTTTTTTTGGCGACTCTCTGAATATCACTGTGTTGCGACTCTCTGAATATCACTGCGTGTCGATTCTCTGAATATCACTGTGTTGCGACTCTCTGAATATCACTGAGTGTCGACTCTCTGAATATCACTGCGTGTTGACTCTCTGAATATCACTGCGTGTCGACTCTCTGAATATCACTGTGTGGCGTCTCTGAATAATATCAAAACAAATTTTAAGCGGGGAACACCCATTAGTGTAAATGTTTTGATTTGTTGCTGTGTACTGGCATCCTCGTCAGTATTGGCATACTGACATTATTGTCTGTATTGCCATACTGACAGTATCGTCAGTATTGTCATACTGACATTATCGCCAGTAGTGTAATACTGACATTATCGTCAGTATTGTCATACTGACATTATTGTCAGTATTGTCATACTGACATTCAACTATGAAAAGACTCTACACATACTTTAACACGTATTAAGTTAAATGATTAAGTAACTTAAGTAACTTTGATACATTTAACTTGAATAGGTCAAGTTAAATGTATCAAATTTACAACTATGCCTTGCATGGTTTTCAATTAAGTTGTTATTATACGTTTTTTCAACGGAATCTAAATGGAACCTTGATTTTTCGTAAACATTTAATGTTAATCATCATTAGACTCGAATTGCATTATATCGCATATCCATGTGTTCCCAATAGACTATAATGACTTATTTCATCCCTCTTCAATATTCTATGCCCTTGAACAAGAAATAACCTTGGTAATTTTTACAGCAATTATTCAAAACAATATGAAAGTACGGGAACTGTTGAAAGTCTTTTGAAAAACGTCTGGTAAACTTTTTATTTCACACTTGGCATGTATGAATACCCCATGAGAGTGTGATCAGTCAATCGATGCTGCAAGGAGGAATCGTTCTTCCGTGCTCAATCCGGTGGAATTGAGGCCCAAATGAAATAAAATCTAACGTGCACAAATGAAATGTAAACACACACGATAAAGATTTTACTAGAATACTTCCGGGATTAGATTCCGTCGAGCTGCAGAGCTTGGGAGTCGATCTACTCACAGAGGCAAGATCAACAAGTTTATTGATGCGGCAAGCGTTTCTTGCGTAATCTAAATCGGAGATGCCTTAACCTTATAGAAACTTTGGATACCAAACGCCATTTTTGTGGTACTCAAATAATCGCTGCCTTGTGTTATATAACAGTGGAACGAATTTTGGATTACTTCATCAACAAACATGCTTTATTTTTTTAATGAACCACACGAAGATTCCTCAACTAATTATTTCCTAGAGCCCCGAAAGATAGGGAGTCCCTTGGCCCCGACACTCGCCAGAAGTTGTGGCATCCAACCATACTACTGCCACCCCAATTGTACTCTCATCTGCAAATCCCTTCAACGAAACTTCCAACCTGAAATCAGTGCTTCCGATCTCTATGTCGGATCCTTTTCACGGTAGAACAAAAAGAATCCGACGATGGCATGTGAGAGGATACCGAGCTGTAACCTTATACCTCAAGCGCCCTCTGGTGGAGGAGACAGCGTGTGAAGGTGCGAAACAGACCTCCCGGAATGACTGGGCGTACGTCGGTGCATCTATCCATGATGAAACAGCACCAAAGCAGCATTTGAGGAAAGGCCCGTTATGGGTGAGTGCAGAACATTTATTTGAGGAAAGGCCCGTTATGGGTGAGTGCAGAACATTTATTTGAGGAAAGGCCCGTTATGGGTGAGCGCAGAACATTTATTTGAGGAAAGGCCCGCTACGGGTGAGTGCAGAACATTTATTTGAGGAAAGGCCCGTAATGGGTGAGCGCAGAACATTTATTTGAGGAAAGGCCCGTAATGGGTGAGCGCAGAACATTTATTTGAGGAAAGGCCCGTTATGGGTGAGCGCAGAACATTTACTTGAGAAAAGGCCCGTTATAGGTGAGCGAAGATCATTTATTTGCGAAAAGGCCCGTTATGGGTGAGCGCAGAACATTTATTTGAGGAAAGGCCCGTTATGGGTGAGCGCAGAACATTTATTTGAGGAAAGGCCCGTTATGGGTGAGCGCAGAACATTTATTTGAGGAAAGGCCCGTTATGGGTGAGCGCAGAACATTTATTTGAGGAAAGGCCCGTTATGGGTGAGCGCAGAACATTTATTTGAGGAAAGGCCCGTTATGGGTGAGCGCAGAACATTTATTTGAGGAAAGGCCCGTTATGGGTGAGCGCAGAACATTTATTTGAGGAAAGGCCCGTTATGGGTGAGCGCAGAACATTTACTTGAGAAAAGGCCCGTTATAGGTGAGCGAAGAACATTTATTTGAGAAAAGGCCCGTTATGGGTGAGCGCAGAACATTTATTTGAGGAAAGGCCCGTTATGGGTGAGCGCAGAACATTTATTTGAGGAAAGGCCCGTTATGGGTGAGCGAAGAACATTTAGGTAAAGCCGTGGCATCGATCCCTATAAAAAACGGCGTTCAACCATCATTCGCACAGTTGCGGCACATAGTATTTGATGGAAGGAAGCGTGAGGGAAGGAAGCGTGAGGGGAAGGAAGCGTGAGGGGAAGGAAGCGTGAGGGAAGGAAGCGTGAGGGAAGGAAGCGTGAGGGGAAGGAAGCGTGAGGGAAGGAAGCGTGAGGGAAGGAAGCGTGAGGGGAAGGAAGCGTGAGGGGAAGGAAGCGTGAGGGGACAGCTGGTGAAGCATTTGGCTAGTAAATCCTGGGCATCGTTGCCCAACAGAATGACATTCAACCATTTTTTTC
The DNA here is from genome assembly GCA_016164225.1 of Gammarus roeselii. Classification (NCBI taxonomy): domain Eukaryota; kingdom Metazoa; phylum Arthropoda; class Malacostraca; order Amphipoda; family Gammaridae; genus Gammarus; species Gammarus roeselii. The sequence continues at coordinate 7,552 of SDVV010006927.1, forward strand.
CTAATGAACATCTATGGTGTCGGTATGAGGTTTGTGGCCCTCCTCTTCTTTTATCTCCTGCCCCCGGCACAGGGAGGCCATACACAGGTGCCAAGGGCCCGCTGACGGCTAAGATGGCTCGACCAGCAGCCAATAAGCGAGCAGTAGTAAACATGCCTCGGGAAGGGTTATGGGGTGTGAGAAGCCACTTGAAAAATACCCCCAGAGTGATCACCGGTAAATGCTGTACGTCGAGAGGAGAGGGGAAAATGAGTTTCGTATTTTTGAATGTTTACAAATTTGCTGTCGTAAAAAATTGCATGGAATGAACTTTGATTTTGTGTTATTCTATTATTTTTGATAATGCCATCTCCGGCAGATTTGTTGCTTCTTGGATTTCTTGGTATTTTTGCAACTACTTAAATACAACCGACAACAGTAATCCTTTTCGACAGTTTATCGCGAAGGTCCTAAGCATCAACAACTTCTAATCGTCAACGATCCATCACATTCGACGTCATAATCTTGGCAGATTATCAAGACTGTTGGAAGTGTGCTCTCGTGGCCTCCGACCGTTGTCAACTCGTTTCCTTTTTATTTACGTGAACGAAATTTTCTGAGAATATCGTCACTCTTTTTGGGAATATATTTAAACAAATTTATTTATATGATGCATCTACGTACAACCATACGATTGCAAGACTGCAAATACCTTTATCTGGCAACATTTTAAATTTTGGAGCGAACAGACTTTATTCGTTCATTGCAAGACTTCCGAGCGAAATTGCAGCAAATGGAAAGTACCAACTAGTCTGTTGATAATCCAATCTATTTCATACATTACCCGGAAAATCGATTACTTTGTAACTTGGTCTCGTTCCTATTTATTTGCCGCTCTGAGTCTACACTGATAGAGCATAGTGCGTTTGGAAATATATTTGTATTGTTATACTGCTTATATAAAGGTATATATGTATGTATGCACTGTATAGTCCATTGCTCTCGATGACCTCAGGCCCTAGGACTGTTTACAAGCCACCCACCGGCACCCGACTTCTGACTAATGGCCCTTGCTCGGTTCATACCCTCGGTGTGCTGACGAGAAGCTCGCACCTTATAACACAGAAGTCATAATTGGGTGGCAACTTGTGTTTCATTATAAGCAGTTGCTATGGAATTGTGTACATTATAATTAATTAAAGCTTAAGAATACATAAGATAATCCAAAAAACAAGCTGTCACTCGACACTTTTTTTCACGCGAAAGCTAATATACTGAGGTATTTATTATGCATCATTATTGTCTAATAATTCACCTATAACATGCTTACTCTAGGTGAAGGGTAGTTGTAGTTATACTGAACATCTCTGCCTTGGTAACGTCTAGACTGGTACTTACTCCTAAGTTTGTCCGACGTGCATTTTGATCATAGAGTTTGGAAACAGACATTATTGCAACTGGAAGCGTCCCTCTCTGTCGAAACTTTAAGAAATGGCCGTTTTACATCAGCCTCCCCCCGGCATGGTAAGGCGAAGTGTCCCCCAAGAGGGCAACGCAGTTGCAGAGAAGCAGTCATTGCATTTAAGTAAGGATATGATGGATTTACTTTTCCTTTAATCCGGTAATTACAATATTGTTAGCATGCATTTGTGTTCCTTTCATTGTCAAATAATTAATCGCGAGACGGAGTAGAAAAGTTACCAACAGTATGAAAAGAATGTGATCGCATTAGCCGCTGCCAGATGGCCCCACATCTCTAACAAATCAACCTTTACAAATAATAACCAATACATAGGCAACGAAATATAAATTAAATATGTTTTTTATTTCCAAACTTAAAATGACCTGAGAATTGTAGTCACGTGAGACAAATTGTCTTGAGCTTTCAATTTTATAATGTGAACTGAAGTTGAATGGGCAAGTATTGAATACGGTCATTTGATCTTGATGGCAATTACAAAGATTTTTTTTAGTTTTTTACGTTTGACAATTATCGCCGGGTAACATGCTCTGCCGTTTGACAATTATCGCCGGGTAACATGCTCTGCCGTTTGACAATTATCCCCGGGTAACATGCTCTGCCGTTTGACAATTATCGCCGGGTAACATGCTCTGCCGTACAAAAATCATGAGACTAGCATTAGATAGTCTTCAAATCTTTTATGGTACTGCAGATTAACTAATTAAAAGAACACTGAATGAAACTAATTTAAACCTGTTATAAAATTTATATTCTGCTGTCAAAATGAATTCAATCCATTTACAGCAGGATCTGTCAATATTTTGGTGCGAATACTGAATAATACAAAATTACATACTTCCATCATAATCGTTCGACGGGAACATATCGATAAGGACATTATATAATTCAGAACTGCGAAACTAAGCACCTATTTATCATAAAATTAAGTCATGTAATGGTTCAGGAATACTATTATGTCATTGTAAAATTGCTGGATGTATAGAAGTGAAAAATACCTTTTATATTCTAAAAGTCCATATTACCACACTGCATATCCTGGCAAGTCCCGAGATTTCAGCCTTGTTTTCCCGGTGCCGAGCAGGTCAGACAATGGTATCTAAATACGTTGTCAGAGTATTGTGTCCTAATCTACCTCACTGAGAAGGGGAGAAAGAACAGCAAACTGTATTCAGATACTCTGTATTGACCCCCTCGGTCCCCTCGAACCAAAACAACAGAGGGCGCATTTGAAGGGACGTCCTCTATGTAACAGCCCATCGTGGGAGCTGCGCGAGGAAGGAATGAGGGTATCAGGATGGGAAAAAATGTAGGATGAGAAAAAAGGGTAGGACGGGAAAAAAGGGTACCTCGCTTGCCCTACAACGGGTGTAAACTCCGGCTGATTGGGTTACTGGGAGGTACAGGGTATAGAAAACAGGCGGCTCTGTGCCACCACCAAAATGCCCAGCTTGGGTTTCAGGAAAATAGTGTTGAGTAGACACGGCATATTAGAAGACTTCAAGTGATGGTGGTCATTACATGCAATTTTATCTTGTACGAATGGTAAAATGGGTGAATAGGTAATAGTGAAGTAAGAATATGTGCATATCCTAACAATTAAACGTGCTTGCACGGAGTGTATAACAGAACACATACCTGATTTTTTTGCAAAATGGAAAATAGCTATTGACTTGCTTCTACTGTGCATGCTTGCGTGGATTACAATCTTTCTGATGTTACTCGGAGACACTTGGCAAATATCGACCAACAAAACACGTTTGCCATTTTAATCAGATCTGTATAACTAGCTTTAGAATAAATATTTCATCGCGTCAATAACTGTAAACGAGTCACGAATTGATAATCAAGACCGCTCTTAATCAAACGGTCGACAAAATTGACATAAATAATTTTGGATTTATTTTTGTGATCGTGCACATGTTATGACATTTCTGTGCCTTCTCAAGCAGGGATTTTTGCTGTCGTGTGTCACCACGAGCTAGCCTGATTGCTGTCATGTGTCTCCACGAGCTAGCCTGATTGCTGTCGTGTGTCTCAACGAGCTTGCCTGATTGCTGTCGTGTGTCTCCACGAGCTAGCCTGATTGCTGTCGTATGTCTCCTCGTGCTAACTATGCTGATTGTCAGTTATATGAATCTCTTGGGTCACTGACGATCTCCTGTCAATCTCTTGGGTCACTGAAGATCTCCTATCGATCTCTTGGGTCACTGAAGATCCCCTGTCAATCTCTTGGGTCACTGAAGATCTCCTATCGATCTCTTGGGTCACTGAAGATCCCCTGTCAATCTCTTGGGTCACTGAAGATCTCCTATCGATCTCTTGGGTCACTGAAGATCCCCTGTCAATCTCTTGGGTCACTGAAGATCTCCTATCGATCTCTTGGGTCACTGAAGATCCCCTGTCAATCTCTTGGGTCACTGAAGATCTCCTATCGATCTCTTGGGTCACTGAAGATCCCCTGTCAATCTCTTGGGTCACTGAAGATCTCCTATCGATCTCTTGGGTCACTGAAGATCCCCTGTCAATCTCTTGGGTCACTGAAGATCTCCTATCGATCTCTTGGGTCACTGAAGATCCCCTGTCAATCTCTTGGGTCACTGAAGATCTCCTATCGATCTCTTGGGTCACTGAAGATCCCCTGTCAATCTCTTGGGTCACTGAAGATCTCCTATCGATCTCTTGGGTCACTGAAGATCCCCTGTCAATCTCTTGGGTCACTGAAGATCTCATGTCAAATCTCTTGGCTCATTAAAGATCTCTTGTCAAGAGCTCTGGAAAAAGATCACACTGCCCCAATACCCCAATATTCTTGTTAAACGAATATTATTATTTTCATGCAATAACAAAATAACAATTCCATCCTAAACACTCCTTGGACAATGACACCTTTCAGGCGTAGAAGATCTTGCAGTATTTGTTACTGAAGCTGGTTGTTCAGTTTGCTCGGTCAGTTTGGGATCCCCGTTGCCGCAACACGGATACTCGTCAGGACGAAGACCAACAAATATTTATTTGGCGTCGCTGGCTACATTCAGACCTAAATTACTTACCTGAATGAACGCAACTCTAACGGTATCAGAACTATGATATGGAACACACAATTCGTCATGATCTTCCTCGTCAAAACTTCTCAGAAAGAATTCTTGAGATGAGTTATTTTTCTACTACTAGGTACGGCCTCCCAACTTCATCGGAATCTCCCTTTCTGCCCGATCCTCATGCACCAGCTTAGCTGGCGCTACAAACAGATGGCTCACTTCTCCGTCGACTAGCCATCCATGCATGTCGGCCCCACACAGGCGGGACGATCGTTGATCCTCGTTTCATTTCCTGTTGGTCGTTGCTGCCATTGTTAACAAGGTCTCCCGATCACCCACGAGGGAAATTTTCACCGAAGTGTCTGTCGTTGACGTTGAAGCGGGACTGTTGTGGACCTGGAGTTGCGAGTCCTTAGGGGAGGCGTGGTGGGCAGGGCAGGCAGGGCCTTCCATTATGGCACTCACTCAGCACCGTGTGCAGAGCAGGGTCTTTCTTCATCGATTCCACTCAGCACCGTAAGCAGAGCAGGGTTTCTCATCATGACTCCCGCTCTGCACGATGCGCAGGGCTGGGTTTCCCATCATAGCTCCCACTCAACATCGTGGGCAGAGCAGGGTTTCTCTTTATGACTCCCACTCGCCACCATGAACATGTCAAGGTCTCCAATTATGACTCCAACTCTGCACCGTGAACAGGGCAGGGTCGCCAATCATGGCTTCCACTCAACACCGTGAGCAGGGCAGGGCCTCCCATCCTGGCTTGCACACAACACCGTGAGCAGGGTAGGGTTGCCAATCGTGGCTTCCACTCAACACCTTGAGCAGGTTAGAGTAGCCCGTCATGGCTACCACTCTGCACCGTGCGCAGGGCCGGGCCTCCCCTCATGCCTCCCACTCGTCGCATCCAAACAATTTCGACCGCCCAAAACCAGATTACGGTCTGCAGGAATCGTCGTGTGCAAAGTTGGACTCCATGTTCAACGGGCTGCTTGGCCAGCATTCCTGTGAATGTTCAACGGGCTGCTCGGCCAGCATTCCTATGCGTTGGGACCCAAATGTAGAAGAGAGGGACGGAAACAGTGAATGCTTTTGTGTTTGAATTATTTGTTTCTATAGTTCAAGTGGTGTGTAGGAAGATGAATTACCTTTATTATGACACCGTATATGAGCACACTTATACTCTTCTCACAGATTTGGAGGTGTAAATGTTGCGTAATTAGTTGTATCTCTTGTTTGATACCGGCTACAAGCATTAATAGGGGCTTGAAAAGTGTACAAACGTTTGAATCAATTAGCTAAACAATTAAACGTTTCTGAATGTGCCCTTCCGTTTCAACTGCAGCATGTAAGGGTTCAGTTGATAGCATTGTTGGGAGAACTCTTCTCCGCCGCCTATTGGGGCCCCCTTTTGGAACTTCTAACATAAGGGGGTAATTCATTTTTTTTCCACGCGTCGCAATCGGCAGACCCTTCACATGCCTCTAAATTTATCCAGACTAAAAACGCCCCCTAAGGCTATTAAAAGGGGGGAAACTTCCACCGGTAGAATAATAGTTTTCCCTTAAATCCTACACAAGCACACACACACACCGACACACACACGTATATATTCTTAGTGTATAAAGTAACGAGGTTGACGATGGCAGTAACCCAGTTAAGCAAGTTATCTCATGAATAGGGAAGTAATGAAGGGACTCAGGGGCAGTCCCTAGAGCTAAGGACGAGGGAGTGTGCAATAATGCTTCGGAAGGGAGGGTGATGCTGTACAAGACTAGGGACGACCTTAGGGACCAGTGCAGGCGAAAGGGGCGAGAGATGATTTGTGTGAGGATAGGACAGAAGGTTGTGGGGGGAGGGCCTGGGAAGCGCACACAGCAAGCAGAAGTCGTTGTCTCTCGACATTCTAGAGTCCGTCTGGAACAACACACGGATGAACAGACTTAAAACCGTGTCTGTCGTGGCATAAAAACACCTAAACTTGATTAGAGTGCTAATGTTCTATAAAAAAACAATACTTTTTCTATATAACGGAACACTCGTCGGTCAAGTCTGTTCGTTATTTAATTGGCTCGTCGTGGTCGTGCATCAGAGTTCGTCGTGGTCGTGCATCAGAGGCCTACCGAAGGAAGGGAAGCAGTAACGTCAGAGGTTGTCGGTCACACAAGGCCATATGGGAAAGCGTGAGGCATGGAAGACTGTATAGATGAATTATAACATTTATCTTGAATTATTTTAGTGCCATCACATACTGACATCTTCATGAATATGGGAATTTATGGGTCAAATTACGTAGAATTGACACGAACAGGGAATTCGGGTGTCGAATTGTAGAGACTTGACACGAACAGAGGCCGGGACTTGTGAGTCAAACTACGTAGGCTTCACGGATATAGGAAATCGTGTTTCAAGTTGCATTGACTTGACATGAACGTCATATGTCAAATTACGTAGGCTTCACAGATAAAGAAAATCGTGTTTCAAGTTGCATTGACTTGGCACGAACGTAGGGATTCATATGTCAAATTACGTAGACTTGACATTGAATAGATGAGTCACCCTCAATACCATATGATTCAATAGTCATTTATTCATATCCATAGCGTCACATCTAATCCTCACAGGCTAGAGAGAAGTCATTTTACAGTAATTCGAGATGAGAAAAAATGGTCACGCTGAAGTTTTCAGTATCAAAAAATAAAGTTTGATCTGCAGTACGTGCATTGGTTTCATTGAGTTCTCCTGAAGTTTGAGGCGCAGGATTATGCCAAAGGAGCTTAAATAAATGAATTACCTCAACAAAGCTCCTCAAATTAAACCTGAACACAGCAGAGCAAAATTGTGCATGTCTTATTGTTAATCAGTTTTAACATAGAAGGAAAAATTATAATCGATGCATGACGTTAATATTTTATAATTTACAAACTCTACAGTCGCTCCTGTTTACTCAAGTGACGAGTTCTTGCTGTCAGCTGGAGGAAGGAGGGCGGATCACGGACCCTAGGCCAGACTAATGTTTTGAAATATGCCATGACCTTTTGACATCTTCCTCTTTTCGCAGACTGCCGAGAGCTGTTCCTTCACCCAGTTCTGTGTTGCATACTTTTATACCAAAGGAAGGGGCAAAATTTTAATACATTTTGAGCACGTACAGTGTGTGGAAAAGAAATAGTGTCAAATCAAATACCCCGCCTAACAGTCTGATGTTTATTATCCCTAACGATAGGAGAATCCTTTGTTTATTTAAGTTAGATTACTTCAAAAAATTAATATATATGACAGTGTTCAGTGAAAGTATAAGACGAAGAATCTAACTTTTTTTTTCTTCTCACAAATGCGTTCGCTGACGACGTCGAAAAAATATATCTACAAAACAAACTAATAAAAAAAATTATTGCTTGCACATATTTTCTAGAGTTTAGTATTTGGCCACTTATAGCAAGACTGCTCCTCAAGTTCTGTGCCTGTACGATTAATACAAATTTAAATGTACTTTGCTTTTTTCTTTAACCTAATAACACATCAGTAAGGATCGTAACTGGAACAGGTACAGGGAGGGATAAGAACCACTGTAATATTCATTGAACTAATTTACTAAGCGGTCGAACAATCCGGGCCTTACTACGATCTTCATCCGCGATTAATACAACCTTAACATGTATTTAACCCATGTGTTTTACAATTTCTGTCAAGGTTTTCTTTGGTGCCGGTGACGGTCATAGAACAATAGCCGAATTTTTCTATCGAATAAATTAGTTAGATTGTGTCTTTTATTTTTTTGTACTCAACTTTCCTCGTGATTGAGTCAATATTTCATACGTGAGCGCTCGCATAACAACGATGGGCTTTAGTAAAATGTTTTACCATTCTTGTCGCTTAAACAAAAAATCAATGATGGGTCATGCTTCAGCCCGTCCCAGGCCTCCAACTACTTCTAATTGTAGAGCGATCAACAATAATTTGAATAATTAACTGTAGGTGACAAATTCCTCTCGCATTCTTCAGAAAGTTAAATCTTTACAAGAGTTTCTTTTACTTTACAATCGCCGATTTATTGCGCCTGACGACTGCAATTGTCCCTGAAACTATTGCCCGTCTGTCTGTAGATGCTCCTGTCTTGCTGTAACATAGAGTGAGAGACTAGTTTTAATCAATGTTCGAAACATCGGCCCCAGTTAGATCTTAAAAATACGTATATCATTATTATTGTTGTATGACTAACGTAACCTAGATTATTCAAGCCCATAACGCCTACTCGTTGCATTAACAGGAACTTCTGCCTCTGCGCTAAACAAAGCCACCTTCCAGTTTTGGCCGACTGGATAAGAACAACTGCATTCCCTGCAGCTCGAATACTCTCGCAAACGAACTCCAATCCATCGAATTGATCAAACGCATTAGCTTGTGTTCCGATCGAGAAGCTTGAGCGGCAGGACTTTCGCAGCACTAACTTCCCTAATAACCAAAGTTAACTCTTGATCGGTGCCGACAACACGTGTACTTTGCTGTAGTCCATGGAAGCAGAGACTGGGTCCAGGGAGCAAGTTTGCAAAGTGATGGATCGGGGCCGAGCTCTCGTCATCAAAGCTTCCATGAACGACGCTGCAGGCCATATTGAATGGGGAGGGAATAGTTGGAGAGTTTGTACGCCGGTGATGGGAGTGTCGAACTGACTTCTGAACGGTTCTTATGAAGAGAAGCGAACAAGAACCGGCCCGCAGGCTGATAGTTTGAAATGGAAGGGGCAACGCTTCATGGAATAAAGTTCATCCACTTAACGAACATGTTAGAGCGCTAGCTAACAGCAAGCTTGGATTTGGCAAGGACCATCGTAGCCGGCAAGCTGCTTCAGTAACAATCTGAACAGGGATACTTTTTCTTCGTCTCTCAAACAACGAACTTGATCGTTGTATCAGAGATACTAAGTTTATGCAACTTTTGCAGGAGCATGGGCAGGGCAAGGCCAGCAACGGGGCCGACCTGAGCATCCCAGTTGCAACGTATCCCTAGTGAATGATCATCAGTGACTGAAATTAAATCGCATGTATGAAAAGAACATAGAAATTTGTTCTCCTCTTTTCTGGTATGTCGTTCTGATTTTGGACTGTATTTCCACCGGAGCCTCAATGCGAATCATCGCACGCTCCCCCGTAGGGCACGAAAAACATCGATTCTGGTAGGTTCGCGCACCGTCACCGCAGTTATACCCATGATCGTACCTTCAGGTAGTCGTGCCATAGATCAATAAGTAGTAGTAGTTGCTTCGGTTTTATACCGTAGCCTCAACTTGAAGTTAAGGCAGACTCCCCCGTAGGGCAATTGAAAAGTGGCAGTTGCCTCTGTGCTCCACCGGAGCTTCAACGCGAAGTCATTGCACGCTCCCCCCATAGGGCGCGATGGTTTAACGTAGATTCTGAGTAGGTTTAACGTCGATTCCGAGTAGGTTTGACGCAGATTCCGAGTAAGTTCTACTTAGATTCCGAGTAGGTTCAACGTAGATTCTGAGTATGTTCAACGTAAATTTCAAGTAGGTTCAACGTAGATTCCGAGTAGGTTCAACGTAGATTCCGAGTAGGTTCAACGTAGATTCCGAGTAGGCTCAACGTAGATTCCGAGTAGGTTCAACGTAGATTCCGAGTAGGTTTGACGGAGATTCCGAGTAGGTTTAACGTAGATTCCGAGTAGGTTTAATGTAGATTCCGGGTAGGTTTAACGTCGATGCCGAGTAGGTTTAACGTAGATACCGAGTAGGTTTAACGTAAATATAGAGTAGGTTTAACGAATATTCAGAGTAGGTTCAACGTAGAGTAGTATTAGTAGCCTCCGCGTTCCACCAGAGCCCCAACGCGAATTCGTCGCACGCTCACAGGGAGGGTGTGCTGGTCTTACGCAGCACCAGCGAGAGAGTGACACCGTATACTCACCAGCAAGAGAGTGACACCGTATACTCGCCAGCAAGAGAGTGACACCGTATATTCGCCAGAAAGAGAATGACACCGTACACTCACCAGCAAAAGAGTGACACCATATACTCACCAGCAAGAGAGTGACACCGTATA
>SDVV010006928.1:0-18107 GCA_016164225.1 Gammarus roeselii
AAAAGCTTATCGCTTTCGGAAAACACACCGGACTATACGAAGCTGTCTAAACCTCTAACACCTGTGCAAATGCGATGGTCCCTCCACCTCATTACGCACAGAAACAACAACTCATTTTACGAAGATACGCAGTAACTTTATACTCTCTCGTACGCGCTAGTACGCTAATATGCCACAGTTTAAATATGTACTGACTTCATCTTGACAAAGCTAATATTTTCGCACGCGAGGCCGTGCGGACTTACCTAAATCAACGACGGTCGCGCCCTACGGGGTAGCCTGGTGGAAATGAGGCCCAAATCAAATCAAATCATAAATGGTCTCTCGTACTCTGGGCTTTTGGATCACGCTTTTTGTGGTTAATAAGCTTGAAACAGCCTATAATGATTATTATAATAATAATGACACCCTTATATTTTTGTCCTTGAAAATTCATGACATGTGCTTGAATTGTCCTTAAAATTTCCTTGATTTTTGTTCTTCTTCTGTTGTGGGAACCCTGTTTGAGAATGTCCTCGGGTTGTCGGTGAGAGGCAGTGTAATCTAGAGGAGTGGGTCGTGCGCCCGTCTCCAAGAGAGGCCTTGGGAAAGGATGCATTTGACCAAAGGCGTTGCCTCGTTCCCGTGTGCTTGGCGACTCCTGAAGGCCGCCGGAAGAGCGTCAATACTGACGGGAATTGGAGGGGTCCCGCTTTCCGTAGTCACATGAGGACTTGGGGCAGGGGGGAGGAGGTTGTTAGGCAGCTGAGCCTACCCCCGCCCCCATCCGCGACCTCTTTTCCCCCGACTATTCTGGCCCCGTCCCTGGTCTTTTGGGGCAGTGGAGGGACGGGCCTCCGAACCTGTATGTGAGGTACTGGGGCCTCCATGCTTCTCTTGGGGTTGCATGGCACTACGCTGGAACGCATGGCGATCACTGGAAGATTCTTTTCAACCGCTTTGGCCGAACCCCGCGCAACCCTTTTGGTGTTGCCGAGGCTTCTGTGCCATCGGCGGTGCAGGGGCCATGAAACCTTGAGTGGAGTGGGTCCTAAATAAGAGGGCCTTCGGTCTGCTTCGGATGGTTTCGAACATCTGGAAACCATTCCAGATCGCCCCGTCGGTGAGGGGTTGAGGTTGAGTAATCGATCCTGTTAGAACGGCTGCCCGAACAGACTCCGGAGCAAGCTTGTCCCGAGTCTGAAGGCGAATTTTATTACGTCACTGATGCACTTCGATCAGGTATCCCGACAACAGTTTGTGAGTGGAGCTTGTGGAGCGCTCCGACAAACAAAGCAGTGACTGTGAGATCACTCGCGTGCCATCTGTTACGATGGGATCACAGATGCGAGCAAGAATACCCGTCAGTGACACGCTGAGGATATTGCCAGGCAGGTTCTGAGCGATCTGTGCGTCAGTGGCAACGGACCAGCCGCGCAACAGTGGCAACGGACCAGCCGCGCAACAGCCTATCTGACACGTAGTAATCTGAATGGAAGTGTGAAAAGCTGTTCGCAGACTGCTGACTTCACTACCAAACAGCAGTAGCCGGCCTCTGCATATATCAGTCATCTGCATATCGAAGGCATTCGTTTAGCGTGTGTCATTTGTTAGTCGGTTGTCGTCTGTTAGGACGGGAGCGCGACGCTGCTTTGGCAGGGTGTTGTCGTACGATTCAAGATGGCGTCGGCGGCAACTGACCGGCTGCGTAACAGCCTATCTGACACGTAAGAATCTGCATGTAGTTGTGAAAAACTGTCCGCAGACTGCTGACTTTACGACCCAACAGCAGTAGCGAGCATCGGCCTACGACCGGCATCGGTCTACCCGGCCACTGCTCAGAGTAGGCAGCTGCCCTACAACCAGGATATAATATCTCATGTTTGACGGTTTGCGAAGGAACGTCATATATGACACGAACTCATCTGCATGTTGGTATGAATAGCTGTCCTTAGACCGCCGAATTCAAAACCATGCATCGATGGTGTCAGCTGATTGCAGGTGTCATCTGCTAGTTTTGTAACTAGGGCATTTGCCGGCGACAGGACTGTGTCACAGATACAGCATAAACGGTACGCATTCTGCAATTGCAGTTCCCATCTGTGGCTCTGTAGTGGCAATGGTTCACTAATTTACTCTTCCGATGGGCCGCGGATTACCGTTTCTTACCTTCTATTAAGGAAGATGCGTGGTCTATTGCAGACCTAGTGCGCGGTAGAACTGTATCGCGGTTTAGCTTGAAGCGCGAATGAATGCCGGGGTATGGCAACCCTCTCTTATATAGGCCGGGAGAGTGTTCGGATCGTCGCATGACCCCGATTATTGGCGATATGGTCGCACGATATAGAAACACCGATTCTGACGAAAAAGTCGGACACTTGAAACATCGAGAAAATTCTAAGAAAACACAAAATTTTGAATTCATTCGAAAAATATTGAGACGAATTAATGTTGAAAACGGTCGAAAACTACTTTCGACGAATGCTATCAAGATTCTCTTATTAAGTCGTCTCTGTAATGTTTCCTCATCAAGGATCATTCGAATAAAAGCAGAAGCGCATGTTAGCACTATGGCTCTTACAAGTGAACGAGAAAAGGATTGAGGATATTTTCATTAAGTTCAAGCGCTGGCAGATGTTTGCCATATTAGGATTTTTTTTTGTTGGGCTAAAAAGTTCTTTTCACTTTCTATTGCACTATTGTGTATGCGTAACTGCAGAGACGGAAGAGTATTCGTTAGTGCTTAATATGTATTGAAGTAAGAAACTAAACTTTTCCAAATAGTATGCCAACTTACTGCATTTTTTTAAATTCGGCATTGTATCTGATCAGTGCATCTGAAGAAATTGTGTATTTCAACTCTTCACCTCTTTTAAATAAGTAATGAAAATCGTTGGTGATGAATTTTTTCTTTTTCGTATCTGTAAATGTATGTCATAGCAAAAAAATCACTGCCAACATTTGAATACAAAATATAATTTAGTCATGTTGCTATTCCACGTAGCCAATTTGTTTTGTGTTAGTTTTCGACACACTTTGTCGTTCCCTGACCAATTGTTCTACCCCCAGCAACGTGCCGACAGTACGAGTGGAGCCTGATAGACAAACAGTCAATCAGGGCAGTTCCGCAGAAATGCGATGTGTCGCCTTTGGGGAGCCCGCGCCAGAAATTTCCTGGTCCAAGGTAAAGATCCCTGACGACGCTGAAGCTTTTTTACTTGAGTGACCCTGTGATAAGTTCCGTGTTGGTGAAAGATCAGACCCTATAGTGATTACATTTTCCAGAATCATCCTATAACCGAAGATTCATTTTTATTACATTTATCGGGTTTTATGTTACCTCCTCCCAGTCATGTTGCCACTGCAACACCAATTTTGATTTGCTCAGTCAAGTAACCGCCATCTGACTGACGGTTACTCCATCTCTTTCGTGATGACCTTTGCAACCTCTTTCTGACTCTTCTCCTCTCCTTCTTTCCATCCTTGCTGTTTCCTTGTGTGAGGTTACCCACACTGAGTGTAGATCTCATGCTTGGGATCTCCATTTGCTATCAATTCTTCTTTGTTTTTGGCGTTGAAGACCTTCACTGACGAGCGCTTCTAACTCAATCTCTATTGAAATGTAATCAACAGGTGAACGGTCAGTTTGGGCGTGGCGTCACCGTCGATGGCCAGGTGCTGAGGATTACAAACGCAGAAGTCAGCGACCGAGGGATGTACGTGTGCGACGCACGCAACAGCGGCGGCTCGGCCAGGGCCGTTACAGTTATCGAAGTCGAGCGTGAGTATCGAGGAGCAGTATTCGCTTACAAATACGAATTTTCGAGGGTGATCGTTAGGGTCGCATGTTACACGATGACTATTACAGGATGCCTATTACAGACGAATGATGTAAAGAGGAGGGAGATTGGTGAGATGTTTGTGAGGAGGAAGTTTGATGTGTTGACGAAATTGAAAGGTAAGGGCGAATGGTAGTTTGGTGTGGTAAGTGGAAGAAAGTATGGTGTGGAGGAAGGTTGGGCACGAGAAGGTGTGGTTTTGATATTGAGTGATCGGTGTGCTAGTAGCGGTACCGAGTGCAAGGAGGTGTCCTCAAGATTGATGTGGGGGAAAGTTATGTTAGGCGTAGAAAGATGGGTATTTGTGATTGCATATGGTCCAGGTAGCAAGAGGAGTAAAGAGGAGAGGGAGCAATTCTGGACTGACCTGAGTGAGTGTATTGAGAGTTTTGTAGGTCAACTCAATGTAGTTGTGCTGGGTGACCTTAATGCAAGAGTTGGAGATGCAATGGTGGAAAATGTGATGGGAAGGTATGGCGTTTCCGGTAGAAATGACTGTGGGAAAAACCTGATAGGTCTGTGTATGGAACAGGAGTTTGTGGTCGGGAACAGTTTGTTCAAGAAGTGAGATATCCACAAGTACACATAAGTAAGGATAGCCCGTGGTGCAGTGATGGAGAGAGCGCTGATGGATTTTGTGCTGATATCGAGGAGAGTAGTGGGGAGGCTGCTGGATGTGCGGGTTTTGAGAAGGGAGGGTGGAGGAGTGTCTGACCATCTGCTAATGGAAGATAAATTAGGAGTGTAGCAGAGGTGGAGAGCAACAAAAGAGTGGGAGGAGGAAGAGAAGTAGTGAAAGTGAGTGAACTGAATGTGAGAAGCAGAGCTGAGCAGTTCCAACAGGTGTTGAGGGAAGAATATGACAACGTCAGAGGACAGGACCTGAGAGATGTGGAGGAAGAATGGGAGACGTTAAGAGATGCGTTGCTGAGATGTGCGAAGAATGTGTGTGGTGCGCGTCGTGTGGGCGGGTGCAGAAGGAAAGGTGGCAAGTGATGGAACGAGGAGATTAAACTGGAACGGAAAAGAGGAGCGTTTGAGGAGTGGTTGCAGGTGAAGTCGGTGGTGGCCTATGAAGGCTGTAAAGAAAGGAGAAACGAGGTGAAGCGAGTGGTGAGGAGAGCCAAAAGGGACGCTGATGCCAGGTGGGGCAGACGATTGTGCCAGAATTTTGAGGAGAACAAAAATATGTTAAGGAAAGAGGTGAAGAGGGTGAAAAAGGGAGAGGCCGGAAAGGAGGCAGTGGTGAAAGATTAAAACGGCTAGCTGTTGTTGGAAAATGGTGATGTACGGAAGAGGTGGGCCGAGTATTTTGATGAGTTGTTGAATGTCGAGGATGGCAGAGATGCTGACATTGTCGCTGTGGGTGGTGGTGCTCGGATGCCAGTTTTGGGAGAGAGACTTGTGGCGGACATTACCAAGGAAGAGGTGCAGAAGGCGGTGGAGGTGATGAAAGCAGGCAAAAACTCCTGGTTTGGATGGCGTTGCAACCGAGTGCTTGAAAAAAGGTGGAGTAACGATTGTAGAATGGCTGCTGAGGTTACTGAACTTGTGTTTTGTGGCGGACTGCGCAATTGGAGAGGAGCAGTGTGGTTTTAGGAATGGTTGAGGGTGCGCAGATCAGATTTCTGCAATGAGACAGGTCTGTGAAAAGTAACTTGCAAATGGAAAGGACGTGTTCTGGGCTTTCATGGATCTGGAGAAGGCATACGACAGGATTGACAGGGAAGCGCTATGGAGATGGTTGCGTTTGTATGGATTGGGCAGACCTTAGTTGAAACCGGTGCAGAGTTTCTGTTGGCAGCTGAGCATGTGTCAGAGTGGGAAGCGAGGTAAGTGATTGTTCTCAGTGAAAGTGGGATTGAGACAATTCTGCGTGATGTCTCCCTAGCTGTTCAATATCTATATGGATTGTGGTCAGGGAGGTGAATGATAGTGTGCTTGGTCGTGGCTTGGAGCTGTTTGAAGCGAATTGGCGGAGTTGGCAGCTGAGCCAGCTTCTATTTGCGGATGATACGGCCTGGTTGCGAATTCAGAGGAGAAGCTATATAGGCTAGGATCTGAGTTTAGTAGAGTGTGTGAGAAGAGGAATCTTCGAGTGAACGTGGGTAAAAGTCAAGTAATGAGATGCTCGAGGACGGGCGATGGAGCAGAATTAGTGTCCTCTTAAATGAAGAGTTGTTGGAAGAAGTTCAGTGTTTTAAGTATCTGGGCTCCCATGTGGAGAAGACTGTATTAATGGAAACTGAGATGAAGTCGCGAGTGAAGGAGGGGTGTAAAGTGTTGGGTGCACTAGAGAGCGTAATGAGCTGCAGGACGTTATGGATGAAAGCAAAGAGAGGGCTGTATGAGGGTGTCGTTTTGCCAACTGTACTGTACGGAGCTTAGACATGGGGGGTGAGTGCAGATGAGAGAAGAAGGTTGAATGTTTTCGAGATGAAATGTTTAAGGAGCCTGACTGGAGTGTCGCTGAAAGACAGGTTCACTAACGACGTGGTTCGCATCAGAGCGGGGATGGTCAAGTTACAGGGAAGAGTTGATTCGCGTGTTCTGAGATAGTTCGGGCACGTGGTGAGAATGGATGAAGGGAGATTGGTGAAAGGTGTTGAAGTCAGAGGCGAGTGGACGTAGGCCGAAGTTTGGGTGGATGGATGGTGTGAAGCAGGCGTTAGAAAGGAGACGTGAGTGTGGAGGTAGCGAGAGAGCGTGCACTGGATAGGCGTGAGGGAGAATGATAGTGAACGGATGAGTTTTGACGCTGCCCTGATGTGCTTTCTCGCCCCAGGCATATCGTTGAGAGACGGGATGGTCTTGGGGGGGGGGGCGGTCATCATGACGCGGCAGGGGTAAACCTGTCACGCTGTCGGGCCCTGCTGCCGACACTGAGCTCGAACCGCACTCATGACCCGGAGTGTGTTGCGGGGTCCCCGGCCGAACCCTCTAGCGCAAAAGAGCTAAGGTTTGCGAGTGTGAGTGTATGAAGGTGTGAGGTGCGCCTTGCTGTCGGCCACCCCCTTTGCTGGGGGATTTCGGCCTTGTGTCTGTATCTGCTGTATCTATTAAAGAATGCTTTTCACAGGATGACTATACAGGACAACTACTACAGAATGACTTGTACCGGATAATTTGTGCTGGATGACTCTTACAGGATTACTATTATAGGATGAATATTATAGGAAGACTATTACATGATGACTCTTACAGGATGACTCTTACCGGAAGACTAATAAAGGTTAACTATTTCGGGATGGCTCTTACTGGATAACTATTACAGAATGACCTTTGCAGAATGCATATTACAGAAGGACTATTACAGAATTACTTACAGGATGACTCTTACAGGATGAGTCTCACAGGATGGCTCGTACAAGTTGACTCCTACAGAAAGACTCTTACAGGATTATTCCTACAGGATGACTCTTAAATAATGATTATTACAGAATGACTGTTATAGGAGGAGTATGACAAAATGACATACAGGACGACTCGATGGCTCCAACAGCATGACTCAAACACGATGATTTTACAGGATGATTCTTTCAGGAGGACTTACAGGATGACTCTTATAGAAAGACTTCTATAAGGTGACTATTGCACAATCAGGATTACTATTGCAGGATCAGAATGACTATTACAGGATGTCTATTACAGGATGACTATTACAGGATGACTATTACAGGATGACTATTACAGGATGACTATTACAGGATGACTATTACAGGATGACTATTACAGGATGACTATTACAGGATGACTATTACAGGATGACTATTACAGGATGACTATTACAGGATGACTATTACAGGATGACTATTACAGGATGACTATTACAGGATGATTATTACAGGATGACTATTACAGGATGACTATTACAGGATGACTATTATAGGATGATTTTGCAGGAGGATTATCACAGGAAGACAATCACTGGATGACTCTTACAGTATGGCTCTTACAGGATGACTCTCACAAAATTACTTTTACAGAAAGACTCTTACAGAGACTCTTACAAAAAGACTCTAATAGAAAGACTCTTATAGAAAGACTTATAGAAAGACTCTTATAGAAAGACTCTTATAGAAAGACTCCTACTGAAAGACTCTTACAGAAAAACTCTTACAGAAAGACTCTTACAGAAAGACTCCTACAGAAAGACTCTAATAGGACGACTCTTCCAATACAGACACTGATAGGATGACTCGTACAGAAAGACTCTAATGGGATGACTATTGCAAAATCAGGATGACTATTGCAGAATCAGGAAGACTATTGCAGGATCAGGATGACTATTGCAGGATCAGGATGACTATTGCAGGATCAGGATGACTATTGCAGGATCAGGATGACTATTGCAGGATGACTATTAAAAAATTACTATTGCAGGATGACTATTGCAGGATGACTATTAAAAGAATACTATTGCAGGATGACTATTACAAAATGAATATTAAAGGATGACTGTTACAGGATGACTGTTACAGGATGACTGTTTCAGGATGACTCTTACAGGATGACTATCACAGGATGACTATCACAGGATGACTATCACAGGATGACTATCACAGGATGACTATCACAGGATGACTATCACAGGATGACTATCACAGGATGACTATCACAGGATGACCATTTCAGGACTACGATTACTGGGGGATGAATACTCTAGGATTCTAGAAGAAATATATATTCAGTGCATATCTAATTAATCTTGAATGGATTCTTAACGGCCAATGCTGCTTTTAGGTTACAGATACCTGCATTTTAAACTAACTGGAACCTGAGAGCAATTGTTTTTAGAGGCACGTTCAGTGAACGCCATTGTTATTTTTTTTTGTACAGTATCTACTCACTTCCCTTTGTTTCCATATTATAATAACTTCCTAAGTTTTTTTTTGACCTAGAAAACTTGATGTCACTTGACGTGACAGGGCTTTCTGGCCTTATGTCATAACTCTGTAAAGAAAATAATTCTCGTTCTTATGTTACCCTTTTGTTGATACTCGTTGCTTTGCTAGTTCTGTATTACTTACCTGAGAAACTATAACTTGCAGTATCTTAGATTTTTTTAACGTTAATATATCTAATTATAGTAAAGTGATCGATATCTGGAAACCATCTCTTGGTCCCGCTGTTATCCGCCTCTCCCAATTGGCGGCATTAGCATTAGCGGACCTCAAATTCACCTCCCATGCGGCTAATTCCAATGCACTAGAAAGCCTTGGCACTCTTATCTAATCTAATCATGAAGCAAACTTGTATACACAATTTTCTCGTTCTTCTTGTAAGCTAAACAAAACTATTAACATCCACTAATATTTGCTGTCCTATAGGCCGAGAGCCTCCATCCGTGAAGATGTACCCCGACGTGCGACAGTCCCTGCTGCTTGGCCACACCGCCCTATTCCAGTGTCATCTCACGGGCGGCATCCCCATGCCTGAAATCACGTGGGAGCGATCTGACAAAAGACCCCTCACACCGAACACGGAAATCAAACCCGGGGGCATTATTACGTAAGTCCTGCAAGTAAATTGTGTTGAGGTCACGGCTAATTGTGTTGAGGTCACGGCTAATTGTGTTGAGGTCACAGCTAATTGTGTTGAGGTCACAGCTAATTGTGTTGAGGTCACAGCTAATTGTGTTGAGGTCACAGCTAATTGTGTTGAGGTCACAGCTAATTGTGTTGAGGTCACAGCTAATTGTGTTGAGGTCACAGCTAATTGTGTTGAGGTCACAGCTAATTGTGTTGAAGTCACATCTTATTGTGTTGAGGTCACAGCTAATTGTGTTGAGGTCACAGCTAATTGTGTTGAGATCACAGCTAATTGTGTTGAGGTCACAGCTAATTGTGTTGAGGTCACAGCTAATTGTGTTGAGGCCACAGCTAACTGTGTTGAGGTCACAGCTAATTGTGTTGAAGTGCTGGTCCTTTTTCACCCCGTGTCAATCTCAATAGTATGATGATTTTATCTTGTGACCAGATTCGGAGGACGTTAATATCCTGCGTATGGGTTTCACACTCTTTGTGTTCTGTACCATGGCAATCGTACAATGTCGTATCTTTGTTGAACCTGCAACCTCGTTGCATGGCATATTGCAGGTTCAACGGGTAATTGCTGACTCTCACAGGTTCAACGAAGTAATGACTTGTCCATCCGTTGAAACGTCACTTAGTACTTCCGTATAAGTTTTCACCATTATGGAAAAATGAACCTCTTGAGGGTAATCCTCCAACTAACAATTCGCGAGCGTTTGTTCAGTACTAGGCTTTTGCAGATTCAACGAGGTGACGGGAAGCGAGCAAGGCACCTACATCTGCACAGCCCGAAACGATGCCGGCGAAGTTCGATCCACCGCCGTCCTGGAAATCTCTTCTCTGCCCTCCATCAGCATTCGACCCAACCAATCTCCATACCAGGTCTGGTTAAGGTTTCTTTGCCCCGTAAAAATTGCAGCAACTGTTTTCTTTAAGTTTTCACGCGCACAATTCTCGAGGCATTGACTTATATTGAAAAATTTTAGTGATGGGCTCTACAAGATGTTTTTTAGGGAAAATGTTATCACAGCCACGGTTCACTATCATATTTTTACGGTTGAGGATCTGTAGCAAGATCCTCCTTTTACGTTTGAGGGTCTGTAGATTAAGGTAACTGCCTCTATATGAGGAGGATATTTCGTTCATCTTCTAATTCAAATCAGCATTTCTATGTAAAGCCATCTTTGAGTTAGAGAGCTTCCCATTTCCGGGATCCAAATTTCGTCTTATTTTAGTGAGGTGCCATCATTCCTTTCCCTCAACAGGTCCTGGAAGGAGGCTCTGTCCGCCTCATGTGCTCAGCGTCCGGTGATCCCGCCCCTACAATCGCCTGGCAGCTCCTGAGGACCAACTATCCCACTGATGTGTGAGTGAACATATTAGTCGGCTAAAGCAGTGGTTGCCTTACTTAATACTGTGTTCTATGCCTCTTTTTTTTCGGAAAGCTTCTTGGTTGTCTATTTTTAACTATCGTCTCAATGTATTATCATTTAAGATTAATTATTTTTGATGTTTTTGTTGATTGGCCCCAGCTCCTCCTGTTCTAGGGAGCCACTGCTGGCGTATATCGCGGAAGCCCAGGTTCATACCGACATATGCATGTTGAGAATTATAAGGCCAGCGCAGGACAGGCCCTATATTGGGCTCACTCCTATGATACAATTGATGCTGTCACGCGAGCGCTCCTATAGAACACTCACAGACGTACTATTATGATTGAACCTGCCGACTGCACTATCGAGGCACGACAACATGACGTGATCGACCGCATTGGGAGCGTCCCGGCCCCGTTATGCTGGTATGAGTGGAGGGCTGTGTGATGCCCGCACCTCAGCTTGTCGACTCTGGGCAACCTTAACTCCACGTCCATCCCCGATGGTTGGGTCTGTTAGAGCGCATTTGCTCAATGATCAGCCAGCGGAGGCGCTGTGAAGTGTTTGCGTATCATTCATTGATGTCTTATCTGTAGGTTAAGAGCATTTTATTGTGAAAAGAGCTTAAATGTGCTGTCGGTGTGTTATGAATAATTCGGTGGGTTTGACGAGGATTCAGTAGGTGGTGGTAGGATAGGCTGGATCCATTACTTTGTTGAATAATTGTGTCCCCCTCAAAACAAGATGTTAGAGAGGGAGGTCCTTGGTTTCCTCATGCAGCTGGAAATGTGTGCAGTCTCTTTACAGACGCTTGAGGTGCATAATGCTATGTTCTGTTTCCTATCAAGAGCATATCATATCTGTAAATTCTGATATTTCTGTAATTTGTCAACATGTTAATATACATAAATCAATTTTAAATCCATAGAAAAAAATCATTTTGTGAGCAAGGTCAGAAGGCCAGGAAGCGTTTGCTTAGGAAATGATGGGTCTGTTGAATTGTTGAAGTAGTGTTGTTATTGATTCCTTGGAGGGTCCTTAGATAGTAGTGGTAAGTGCTCGAAGTACGTTCAATCTAATTTCAGCCTTAATGCTGGTGTTGTTTGTATGAGGCTTCAACGTCATTCCTGTGTCATATGCTACGTCAAGGATCGTGCTAGAGAGACTGGGGTATTTGAGTGTTGTTGAGTAACATGAGGGTGGATGGGACGTTCACTGTTGTCTGGTGTTTATAATGTGAGGGATGACAACCTTGCGGGATATTCATTCTGTTATCCTACAGCCAGACTTCGAGTGAGCTTAGGTGTTTCTGGAGGTGTGCTGCGGAATCTCGCGTTCGTGGTGTCGTGTGCTGCTTGCGGATGGTTTCCTTTTGTTGAGGCCTTCGCGGATGGTCTGTGTGAGATATGTGAGCAGTGTGGTTGTGTAGTGTTGTGTCCTGCAACCGTGTTGTGTGGAAAAGAATGGGATTTGGGCATTGATATTGTTAAAACCCAGTTTATCCACAATTTTTGAGGAATATGGGAAGACAGTAATAGGTTTGTATGAGAATAGCTCTGAGGAGCTCTGTTAGGTTTCTGGATAGAACCGATTTGAATGATTTTCGCTTGTTTTCAGGTGTTTGGTATAGTGTTGTGTAGATGGGAGATGACATGATGTCAGAGCCCGTTGCAGAAAAGTTTTTGGTCTTGCTAATGTTAATGTTATTTGTGCAGCTGCTTGAGTATCTTCCTACTGTTAGGGTGGTGTGGTAGGTGGCAAGTATTTGCATTGTGTTGTTGAGTTTATCTGCTTTTTGTTTGACTGATGGTATGTGTGTTTCTATGGTTGTTTTTGTTGTTATTGGTTACCAATTTCCATAATTTTTGATGGTGATGTTCCAAAATCAATGCTCGCAAGTGCTTTTGCCATATGTTTGTCTGTTGCTCACAAATGTCTGCCCTCATTTTCGAGTTGAGGGTTTGAATTGAATGAATTTCCTTTGTCATATTTTTTACGCACTTCTGATCTTGCATAGCTTGTAATAAAATAAATATCATTTCCTTCTCTCGTTGACCTAATCAGTGGAGTGTTTCACGTCAGCGTTCAAATATGTAACTCCATCACCTGCTTGACATTTTGCTCTCATATGCACTACAACTTCAACCACCAACGATACGCATTTCCCGTTGCAGGCAGAGCCGATCAATCTCTCCTACAAGCATCGAGTACGAGATCACCAGCGTCCGGCCCGAGGATGCGGGCACCTACCGCTGCACTGCCACCAACTCTGCCGGTTAGTAGGGCTTTGCAATTTCTCTCGCAGTAACCATATAGTAACCGTGCAGTAACCATACAGTAACCGTGCAGTAACCATACAAAAACCATGCAGTAACCATACAATAACAGTACAGTAACCGTACAATAACAGTAGAGTAACGGTACAGTGATGATTCAGTAAACGTTTCAGTTAAGTCACAGTCACATCACTGTAAATTATCCAATAGCTTTATAGTAACAGAGCTTTAACCTGCCTACTAAGTCCTGTAAGCTGTAGAGTAAATTAGATTAGAGTGACGAGGCTTTCTAGCTTGCTGGAGCCATCGTCCTTCTGGTGCCGATTGCAAAATTACCAATCAGTGCTGCATCAAGTTAGCCTTTATTTTATTTTTTTATGTTTGAGTTATGATTATGGTGGAAAACGTAATAAGAAAGTATGGCGTTCCCGGTAGAAATGACAATGGAGAAAACCTGATAGGTCTGTGTATGGAGCAGGAGTTGGTGGTCGGGAACAGTTTGTTCAAAAAGCGAGATATCCACAAGTAGACTTGGGTAAGGATGGCCCGTGGTGCAGTGGTGGAGAGAGCGCTGATGGATTTTGTGCTGGTATCGAGGAGAGTGGTAGGGAGGCTGCTGGATGTGCGGGTGTTGAGAGGGGAGGATGGAGGAGTGTCTGACCATCTGCTGGTGGAAGGTAGATCAAGTGTGGAGCAGAGGTGGAAGGGCAACAAAAGAGTGGGAGGAGGAAGAGAGGTAGTGAAAGTGAGTGAACTGAATGTGTGAAGCAGAGCTGAGGAGTTCCAACAAGCGTTGAGAAGTGATTATGACAACGTGAGAGGACATGACCTGAGATATGTGGAGGAAGAATGGGAGACGTTAAGAGATGCGTTGCTGAGATGTGCGAAAAATGTGTGTGGTGCGCGCCGTGTGAGCGGGTGCAGAAGGAAAGGTGCCGAGTGGTGGAACGAGAAAATTAAACTGGCGGTGGCACGGAAAAGAGGAGCGTTTGAGGAGTGGTTGCGGGTAAAGTCGGTGGTTGCATATGAAGGCTATAAAGAGAGGAGAAACGAGGTGAAGCGAAGGGTGAGGAGAGCCAAAAAGGACGCTGATGCCAGGTGGGGCAGACTGTTGTGGGAGTATTTTGAGGAGAACAAAAAGATGTTCTTTAAAGAGGTGAAGAGGGTGAGAAAGGGAGAGACTGGAAAGGAGGAAGTGGTGAAAAATGAAAACGTCCAGTTGTTGTTGGAAAGTGGTGAAGTACGGAAGAGGTGGGCCGAGTATTTGATGAGTTGTTGAATGTCGAGGATGACAGAGAGGCTGACATTGTTGCTGTAGGTGGTGGTGCTCGGATGCCAGTTTTGGGAGAGAGATTTGTGGCGGACATTACCAGGGAAGAAGTGCAGGAGGCGGTGGAGGTGATGAAAACAGGGAAAGCCCCTGCTTTGGATGGCGTTGCAGCCGAGTGCCTGAAAAAGGGTGCAGTAACGATTGTAGAATGGCTGGTGAGGTTACTGAACTTGTGTTATGCGGCAAGCGTGGTACCAATTGAGTGGCGCAGTGCCTGCATTGTTCCGCTGTTTAAGGGCAAAGGAGATAAAAATGAATGCTGCAAATCGAGAGGTATCAGTTAAGTGTGGTTGGCAAGTTGTACGGGAGAGTGCTGATCAAAAGGATTAGAGACTGTACGGACTGCGCAATTGGAGAGGAACAGTGTGGTTTTAGGACTGGTAGAGGGTGCCCTGATCAGATTTTTGCAGTGAGACAGGTCTGTGAGAATTACCTTGCCAAAGGAAAGGACGTGTTCTGGGCTTTCATGGATCTGGAAAAGGCGTTCGACAAGATTGACAGGGAGGCGCTGTGGAGGGTGTTGCGTTTGTATGAAGTGGGCGAACATTTGTTGAAAGCGGTGCAGAGGTTCTATGTTGGCAGCCGAGCATGTGTCAGAGTGGGAAGCGAGGTGAGTGATTGGTCCTCATTGAAAGTAGAACCGAGACCAGGCTACGGCATGTCTCACTGGCTGTTAAATATCTATATGGATGGAGTGGTCAGGGAGGTGAACTCGAGTGTGCTGGGTCGTGGCATGGAGCTGTTGGAAGCGACTGGGCGGAGTTGGCAGCTGAGCCAGTTGCGATTTTCGGATGATACGTAGGCTAGTGTCCAAGTTTGATAGAGTGTGTGAGAGGAAAAAGGACCGAGTGAACGTGGGTAAAAGTAAAGTAATGAGATGCGCGAGGACTGTCGATGCGAGCAGAATTAGTGTCCTTCTAAATGGAGAGTGGTTGGAAGGTGTTCAGTGTTTTCAGTATCTGGGCTCCCATATGGATAAGACTGAATTTGTGAAAACTGAGGTGAAGTCGAGAGTGAAGAGCGTAATGAGCTGCAGGACATTGGGGATAAAAGCAAATAGAGGGCTGTATGAGAGTGTCGTTGTGCCAACTGTGCTGTACCGAGCTGAGAGCAGAGAAGAGAAGAAGGTTGAATATTTTCGAGATGAAATGTTTGAGGAGCATGACAGGAGTGTTGCTGAGAGACAGGTTGTGGGCGGGGGGGGGCCCGGTCATCATGACGCTGCAGGGGTAAACCAGTCACGCTGTCGGGCCCTACTGCCGACACTGACCTCGAACCGCACTCATGTCCCGGAGGGTGTGTTGCGGGATCCCCGGCCGGACCCTTTCGCTCAAAAGAGCTATGGTGTGCGAGTGTGAGTGTATGAGAATGTGAGGTTCGCCTTGCCGTCGGCCACCCCCTTGCTGGGGGATTTTGGCATAGTGTCTGTATCTGTATGAGTTATGATTATTACTGTGCAAAGTCAATGTCCTCTACGCGGCGAACGTCAGTGGTATTTACGAGTGCCACAGGAGGTATAGAAACTCCCAAGGTGTTTAAGCCAAATGCTCCCAGCACTCCTCGGATGGCAGTAAGGAGGATTAACCCACTACCTACCTTTCTTCAGAGCCCCAGGGATTCGCAGTAGTCCTTAAGGTGGGGGGGGGGGCTATGCGCCCCAACACCTGCTGAGGGGGGGAAGATAAAGAAGAGACAAAACGTGGATTCCATGCATGAGATCTACTTTGGGTGTAGGGAATTTTACGCGTGCATGGAGAGCCTAGTGTGTGTTTGAGTGTGCATGTTTGTGTACGTATCTGTGTGTGCGGGCGTATGTGTGTGTGTGGAACGGCGATTAGGAGAGTTGTGAAGGAGTTTGAGAGAAGTTGAAAAAAAATGTTAACGAAACATGAGGTGCAAATGAGGCACGTACAAGTTTTAGCAAGTTCAGGAGGGGGAGAAAATGAAAGATAGTGAAGGGTAAAGAACAAAGAAGTCTGAAGGGATATAAGGGTGTTCACCCCGCTCCGCCTCCGGTAGAGCCGTGACTTCGCGCGACCCGTGAACCTAACAGATGCTTAAGGCGAAGGAAGCTGTAAAGAAAGCTCTTCGATAACGCTACCGATAACTGTCCTGTAACGGTGCATTTAACTGTCACCCTGGTTCTGGTGACACTAGCAGTCAATAATGAAATATAAAGTATGTACCCCAAAGTTCAAAATATATATTTTATTGCTGTCCAATTGTGACCCGAGTCCATCACCCCCAATAGTAACACTCCAGAATGGCTTCCTACACGAATTCTAACACTAACAATAGCTTTAGCTTGATATTGTTTTCAGAAGTTGAAGGCCATATGCGTTGTATTGTTCCCAGTGTTCATCCCGTCCTACTCTACAGTCTCATCAATATTAAAAACGATTGGTCGCTCTTATATTCAGGTGCGCACGTCACTCCTAGTTACCTTTCCAGGGTGGACGAGTGGATAGCGTGCCCAGCTTAAGGGCCGTTTCTGGTGCTTCATGCTATGTGTTCAAGCATTATAACCACCCCATGGCCACCCCTTCCCTCCCTCCTCTTCTGAGGCCTCCTCTGGCTTTGTTGATAATTATTGAATATCTGTACACGCATACTTTTCTTTCAGGCACTAGCGAAGAGATCATCCAGGTGATTGTAAACCCCGTGCTACCTGGCATACCATACCCACCCTCCCGGCCCACCGCGAGGCCTCCCGGCACAGGACCGGGATCCCCCGGCATCCGCCCTCCCGGCTCTACTGACGACAGAGTGGCTCGTGTTCCAGTCGGCGCCAATTACGAGTTCCGCTGCATCTTAACAGGTCGGCTAGGGAGAGACCTTTTATGTACAGATATCATGTCTCTGCATTTATACTGTATACGCGTCCCATACATATTGTAGTTAGTAAGCTGAGTTAGAATTAGTCAAAACTCTTTATACTTATATCTGTACACCATTTGTGTTACGGGGGGCAGGGGGCCGCGTAACGTGTTCACGGCCAGTGAGTTAGCGGACTTGCAGATGAAACGTAAAGCTTGGAGACAATTGTTTTCGTGCTATAAGCGGGCAGTGATGCTTCAGCAGTCTCCATATTATGCGCTTTTTTCGCTCTAAATTATCAAACTTTTTAGAATTAAATCTTGGCTTAAAATAGACCACGCCATTGAAGAGACCGATTTTTTTACTCCTGCATCATATTAAAAAATATGTAGTTATTCCAAATGTTTCCGTGTTGATGTATAATAGGAGCGTGAGGTGCGCATTACCGTCAGCCCTTCTCTGGGTTTCGGCCTAGTGTCGGTTGTAGTGCATCTAATATTGATACTTGAAATATCGATACTTCAAATATCAATACTACAACTATGATACTCGAATATCGATGTATACTTCAAATATCGCTACTTCAAATATAGATACTATAAATATCGATACTTCAAATATCGCTCCTCAAATATCGATACTCCAAATATCGATACTCTCGATACTCCAACTATCGATACTCCAAATAACGACACTCCAAATATCGATACTTTGCACATCGATGTTCCGAATATCGCTATTTCGAGTATGGCCATTGCAGAGAGAAGCGAAAAAGGTGAAGCGTGTGGTAAGTAGAGCAGAGAGGGTCGTTGATCTTAGGTGGGTTTGGCGGTTGAGCGAAAAATTTTGAAGAGAGTAAGATGTTCTGGAAATAGGTGAAGAGAGTGAGGAAGGGAGTGATGTGGAACGATGAATCTCGGCGGATTTTGTGACTAGGTGATTGTCCACGGATATATATA